>VWZW01005379.1:65904-98170 GCA_013397115.1 Edolisoma coerulescens | reverse complement strand
GGCGCAGGCCGGAGCGGGGGCGGCCTTCCCGGGGCGCCGGCCCCCCGCCGGCCGCGGGGCGCGGTGCGACCCTCGCGGGGAGCTGGGGAGGTCCCTGTAGTGGGGCTGGGGCTGGCGTGGCTCGGGCACCGGGGCAGCGCGCCCTGGCCGCTGGGGCAGCGGAGCGAGCGGGGGCGAGGGCAGCGTTCGGGCCGTGCCCGCCGTGCCCGGATTCGGCGGGCCGCGGTAACGCTGCGGGTCGGCGGGGTCGGCGCTAAGGGCGCTGCCGGCTCTGCGGACTTTAGAGCCGGCGAGGCGCGCCCTGCGGGATCAGCCGCCTCCAGCCCCGGATGAGCCGCTGGCTCGGGAGCCCTGCCGGTGCCCGCTCTGCTCGGGAAGCTCCGGGTACGCAGGCTCGGTGTTCCCGGCCTCCCCGCGGGCAGGGCCGACTGCCACACAGGGACGGCCGACGGAGGCCGGGAGCCCCCGAGGGAGGAGCGGAGTGTGTGTATGGCAGCCGTGGGTCAGCCCGAAGTCCCGGCCGTGGGCACAGACTGCGGGATTCACTGCTCTGTAATTAGTCTGTGTCTTCATTGCCAGGAATGGCTTTCACTGTAACACAAATAATGTATGTTTACACTCCTGCTATGTAACTTGTTTGACATGTAACCGTGCCTTAGCTGTTATGTACCCCACAGCCAGCCAGGTTTGCCCTGCAGAGCTAGGGAACGGAGGACAGCAAGGTGCTTTAGGAAAGAAATACGCGTTGTGAGATGAGGCAAGAGAGAACCTGCGTGTCAACATGGCTGGGTTGTTCCTCCTGGGACACCTGAAGCCCTTCCCCTTCTGAGGGAACCTATGGGGAGGGACAGGAACACCAGGGCAGTAGTGGTTCAGGCAGATGTAGGTAGCTGGGGACATGGTAGGGAGCACCATGACAGTTGTGTGTTACCGTGCATGGGATGGCTGTAGCAACAGTCCAAGCTGGATCCTGTGTCGTTGTCTTCTCTCTGAGCAGAGCAGCCAGAGACTGAACACGTACTTCCCAGCGGTGCCCGGCCCAGCCCGCACTGCACGGTGCGGACACACAGGGCTCCAGCCTTCCCAGTTCTCCCTTTTCTGGCCATTGTGGCACAGCGATAGCAACCACGCAGCTGGAGGGCTCTCTGCAGCTACACCAGCTTGGCTTTAGGGGCTGGGATGGGGTCAGCAGTGGGGACACAGGCGAGGGTGGTACCAAACAGGATGTAAAACCTTCGGCCACGGGATGGAGGGGTGGGATGGAGCAGGGCTTTGGCGGGCTGAGCAGGAGCCCGATGGTGGCCAATGCTCCTTGGGCAGCATTTGGCGGCACCGCGGGGGCTCGGCCCTGCTCCTGGGCGCTCCCGGGGATCCCTGAGGAGGGAGCTGTGAGCTTGGCGTGCGTGGCGCTTTCTGCGCTCCCAGGAGAGCGTCCGACCGTCCTGTTCCCGGAGCCTGTCCGCATCCCTCCCCTCCCCCTGCCGCAGTGTGGTTGGCTGCCGAGCGCCGGCTGCCTGCGCCGCCGCTCGCTCCCAGGGCAGCGCGGCAGACGGAGCCGCGCAGCGCCGCGGCCGCCGCTCCTCCGCCGCCTCCGCGAGCACCGGCGCTGGACAAGCCGCTGCAGGCAGCCAGGTACCGCTCCTCTGCGGCGTGGGGCGGGGGACATTCCCATCCGGTGACTGGGGCGGGCAGGGTGCCCAGCCGTCCTGGAACAAAGGACAGCTTTGATGCGCAGTTTCGGGCAGAGCTGATGAAAACTTTTTATCCCTTGTGAAGCTTTCACGTAGCCAGGTAGGCGCAGAATTTCTCTGTGGTGGTTCTGAGGGGTGAAGGGGTTTCTCTGGCTTGTTTGTTTCAAGGATACGCAGCGGGCGTGCCTCCTGCTGCCAGACAAAGCCGGAGAAACGATGACGGAGGCAGGTCATACAGCAGCGGCTCTCAAAGAGCCTTGTTTCGCCCCAAACCCTCTTTCCATTAATTAACTACTTCCTAAGCTGTTCTAAAGTGGAGGTGCACCCTACCAAAGGTGGTGGGCTGCGGGAATCGCTGGTAAGCTTCTGTGAAGGAGAGGATGCGCCTGGGAGGAGGTGTCTGAAGAAGAGCTGGGGGATGGTGTTGCGGTAGAATGCTCTGGCCAGGCAGCCGGGAGAAATCTGCACAATGGTGGGAGGCAGCAGCACATTACCAGAAGCAGCAGGCTTCCCTGCGTCTTGCATAGCTGGCATCTGGCACTCTGCTGCAGTTCCATGCTCGGGTCTCCTCTAGTGCCCTTGGTCTCCTCTCTGCCGTGCCACCTTGGAGATGTGGAGAACACCCACCCCTGCCTGCGCTTGTGGGGAAAGAGGGTGGTTGTTCAGCACACATCAGGTCAAAGATCTGGCCAGCTCAGACACAGGGTAAATAAACATGGCTGTGCTTTGCTGTAATTGGCAGAAGGAGCAGGAAGCATGTGTTCTCTCATCTGCTGTTTTGGAGGAATGTCCAGGTTGAAACAACAGCATTAACCCCAAATACCAAAATGGCTCTTGGGGCACAAAGGACACGTGGCAAGATTCTGACCTTGGCAGAGTTGCTGGATAAATGCTTAATTTCCTGGGAAAGAGCCACGGAGCTCCTCAAAGAACTCTAGCCAGACAGGGGAGCCAGAGATGAAACAGATCCTTTGCTTGTTATGCAGGTAGAGGTTTGTCCCTGTGACTTTGCCTGCCTTGCTCTGGTTTACAAAACCTGCTTGCTTCTGGAAATAGCTGTGCAGTCTTGCAGCCTGCAGTCAGCTGCTCTTTGTGGGTGCCCCAGGTACACCATGGAGGGAGTGTGGGCACACTGGAGCCCTTCAGGGCACACAGAGTGGCTCCAGAGCTCCTGCTGGTCCCATCTGCATCCTGGTTCTCTCCCGTACTGCTCAGGCACATCCAGTGCACAGCCCTCACATTAGACAGATGCCTGCAAAGGCACTGGCTCCTGGGAATTACTCTGCCTGCTTTAATACTGCTTCATGCTGTCAGGGCAAGGTAATGGCTCTCGCTCTGTTTTTTATAGTGCGAGGCTCCCAATCAGATTCTGAAGCTGGGAAGAGATGCTTGCCCTGGCTCCGTTCCAGCTGCTTAGCTCTTGTCTCCACTAGCCTGGAAACATGTTTTAATGGTGTTTCGCTGTAGTCCCAGGCGCAGCAGATGCAGAATGGATTTGGTGAGCTGCTGCAGACATGAACAAGTTTAAAAACAAGGTCTTATCAGCTGATCTGGAGGTGCCAACATAAGCTTGCTGGTGGGAGTGGTGATGACTGCTGTTCTCATTCCAGTGGCCTGCTGGAAGGTGCAGGTTTTCCCAGCCAGCTGGGATTATAAACAATGTGATGTACAATCAGAGCAAAATGGTTTTCTGCTAATGGCAAAAATCGGTGCTATTTGTTTTGTTTGGTTGCTTTTGCTGTTGTTGGTTGTTTTGTCGGGGTTTTTTTTAACCCGTGTGGCTTCCAGTGTCTATTCTTTGGTAGTAACGAATGCACTGAGACCTTTCTGGTCTTGAAAGGAATGAATGATCTGATACAAAGCCAACCAGACTACCTGCTCTGTCTTCCTCGGAGTACATATCCATATTGGAATTGGATCATGCCTTGATGATACAGGAATTGCTTGCTCTGGTCAATCAGAACAAACACCAGTACCTTTTGTCTTGTCCCTTTCCAGCTGTGGGCTGGAAGGTGGGAGGGGTATGGGAAGCTCCCATGTTCTTTCTGTAGTGGTTTGAACGTGAGTCACTCTGGCCAAGTCCTTGTAAAGCCATCTTATCACCGCCTTGCCCTGGGTTTCAGGAAGGTTATGTGACGTCATGTGTTTTATTAGAGATTGTAGGTGGTAGGGAGCTAAAGCTTCTGGGACAGAGGAGTGTTAGGAGGCTCCCTTCATGCTCTTCCCCTTCAGCTCCAGTCTCCTTGCGGAAAAGCGCTTCCGCTTGAGCTGCAAATCTAATTCCTTCGTCCTCGTCCCCTGGGCCTCTTGCAGCCTGCTGGTTAGCACAGACATTCCCAACACGAGCCTTCCAGTATCTAGAAAAAAATCCCAGAGCTTCACAGTCAGCTAGAGCTGGCATGTGTCAGCTGCTGGAAGAAGCAATCCTGGCCTTGATCCCTGGACAGCCCTCCCTATCCCCTGGACAGGGATCAAGGCACATCAACAGCACAGTCAGCTTGTACTGTGTTGTACACGACTCTAAGGATTGGGGAAACTGGTTGGGTGAAGTCTTTCTGGGCTTGGAGACTGGCTTCAAAGCCGTGTGAGAAGGTGCCAAGGAGAGTCCTGGTTTTGGGGCATAGGAGAATGTGAGTGAGACAACTTCTTGCCTTCACTGCATGCTGTGTTGTTGCAGGTGGATTGCTTTGGGACAGAGGGACTGTCCCTGCGGGACCCTGCTGGAAGGAAGCGGGCACTGCGTTCCCTTTCTCTGGGCCTTGGGTCATTTTCTGGTGCTGTGGTGCCTCGCCCCTTTTGTCCTGAAGAGGTGTTCACTAAAGGCAAACGCATTGAGCTTATCTAAGGAATTCGGATGAAGAATTTTTTTTTAATCTTTTTTTTTTTTCCCACAAGAGGATGGTTAATTCATGGTACAGGGGTCTGAAGAGTTTGTGGGATCTCCATTTTGGGAGATGGTCCTTTAGCTAGACACAGATACCTGATCAGATACCTGCTTTGAGTGAGGGAATGGACCAAAGGCCTCTGAGCATTCGTTCCAGGTAATACTCTTCAAGTCATACTCAAGCCAGACTCTTACTGAGGGGAAAGTTACAACACAACAGTGCCTCTGTAGTACTTGAAGTCATCTGTGTGTTGGTTTAACTCTCTGGGCTGTCTGCAGTACAAGAAAGGTCCGGGCTGGAGGCTGGCACTGGGAAAGAACTTTGGGCAGAAGATGGGACTCTAGGTGTCCCCTTTTTTGGCAATAGGGTGTAGAAACTTGTTGAGACAACTGGTGGCAGAGAATGTCATGGACATTAGAGTTTGAGTGATTTGACTTTACAGTTGCAGCTCAGGGATATGTTGGGTATGAACTCCCAGGATGCTGACTCCTGCCTGATGTCCTCTTTGTGTGTTCGTAGTGGCTCTAAGGGAGCATTGCATTTCTGGCAATGGTAACAAGCACCACAGAGCACCATTCCTGCTCTGTGCCTCACGTGAACCTCAGCCTTTCTTGTTTTGCCCATGTTGCAGCAGCTCTGGAAATACCAACTTGGATGTGAAGCTCAGCAGCACCGGTTTGTCCCTTTTCTGTGGTTCTGCTCCAGGTGGCCTGGGGTGGTGACCCTGAGCACAGTGGCACTTCTAGCAGTGGTGTGTCAGTGTGCAGGTGTTCTTGGCAGTGTCAGCGTGTCCTGGCTGTGCAGTGGAAGCCTCGGGCTCTGCGCAGCTGACTGTAATCTCCTGCAGTCTGTTTGCTTTCTGACACTGTGGTATCAAAATAAGAAAATTAGTGCTCATGACACAGCTCTGTGATAGCTGCAACTTTGTCGTTCTGTTTGCTTTTTACTGCTTTTATTTTATTTTTCAGCATCCAGAGTATTAGGTGTAGGTTTTGTTGCAGTGTCCCTTAGGAGTGAAGACTCGCTGCCTTATTTGCAGTCTCACTTCTAGCTTCATTGGAGGTCAACCAGTCATTCCTGAGACCCTTTGTTGTTCAACAGTAATGAGCTGGCAGAGGTCCAAGGAAAAGCAAACAAACAAAATGAAAAACCCTCCTTACTTTTATCAAGTCGTTTTGCTTCCCAAATGTATAACTTTGCTGTTTCTCCTGGTAGCAAAAGCATGTCTCACAGGAGGAGACTGGGATAATTATGGTGAAGCAAGACAAAGCCCTGCGTTTCCATTTCTAAATGCTGCCATTGCTATCTATCTCCCAAATGTGGTCACTTCTTCTTGCTGTAGGTCAGACTTACTCTTTTCCACAGGAAGCTTTTTTCTAGAAACCAGCTGTCTTTCTGCAACTACCTTACATCACTTATATCCTTAGATCACCTTCTCCTATGGAAGAATTTGCTGCTGAAAATGTGTTTCAGTTCTTTACAGAAAGTGCTGGCAGACCATCTGCAGTTTGAAGGACGCTGCAGTTATTGTCTTGTGCAAGTTGGGACAGTACCTCGTGTCTCACATGGGTCCGGGGACATGCAGGGAGGCAGTGAACTGAATTTGTTGAGTTGTTTGTAGACCTGAAATCTCTGTCCTGCTGTAGTTGACTCCTGATTTCCCCGGTGCTTCTCCTCCCCCACCCCCATAGTCTTCTGGCATTAGGCATCATAACCTAAGCTTTAGGATTCACTTGGGTCCATTTAATCTGGCATCCTTGTAGATGTTGTGGGTTGAAGATAGAAGCAGTGAAGCTTCCAGCTCTTTCCTCTTAAAGGTCTCGCATGTGGGAGCAGTTTTGAGAGGCAGAAAAATGAGCTGCTGAAATTGCTGATGCTTAGTGATTTCGTGGTTATGCACTTGAATACAGGAGGAAGGTTTTTGCCTGGCAGGATGTGCTTGCTGATGGATTCCCAGCTGATTGCTGCAGCTGCCACAAAGCTCAGTGCACGCATGTTCCTTCCCTGTGCTCCAAACGGGAGCAGAAGAGGGGAGATGAGATGGGTGTTGTCAGAAAGCTGGGCTATTCTAGCAGCTCACTGTAAATAGGGAAGACGTGCCAACTAGAGCGGAAACGTGCAGGTGGAGACCTGGGCTGGGACACCTGCAGGTCCATGAGGACTGCAGCAGGATAAGCTGGCTACAGGGCTCTCCATCTCTCAAGGAGCTCGGTGGAAAAGCATTTTTTCTTCCTTTTCCAGTCTGAGCCCCACCCTGCAAAAAGCAAACCATGATGTGTCCCCTCCTCTCTGCAGAAAAGCTCCGAGTGTGTTCTGCCTGGATAAAGGACACTCAGTGTCCCTTACTGAGTGTAAAGGAGTAGGAAGAGTGCATATACAGCGGCCTCAGCCTGCCTGACCTTGGCATTGCCTGCCATAGCAAGCATTTCCTCTTTGGAGGGCTGAGCACTGAGTGTAGACCTGCCAGCACTGGGGAGAACTCTTTGGAGGAAAATTCCTGCTTTGGGAGGATAAGTCGGCTCCTACCAGTGTTTGTTACTTTTCTTTGCTGTACAAGAGGTAGCAGCATTCAAATGAGTTCTCTGCAGTCTCCTGTTTGTTTTCTTGTTGAACAGCTGTGTGTCGTTCTTAGGTTTTGCACCCTCTGTCCAGCCTGGACAATCCTCTGTCCACTGTTGAACATGGAATGTGTTGGTACCTAGCAGAGCTGTGCTTCCAGGGTGTCACCCTAGGGGAGACAGGCCGAGGTTGTTACAGATGTTTGCACAGCCAGTGAGAGAAAAAAGGCCTCTATTGGTATGCCTTGAAGGACCTGAGGATGTAGTTGCAGGGTAGGATGAGTCTTACATGCTGTGGATCAGGATGTTTGGATTTATTTTTCTTTCTCAGTCTGAAAACTTCGCAGTTTCAAAAAACAAGTTGATTGTGAGGGCTGTGAAATGCTTGAATATTTTCTGCTGGAAGGGCTGAAGAAAGAGTGTTGCTGTAGTAGAGGCACTGGGGGTTTAACACAGCAGTTTCACAGTTGAGGAGTAGTTCTGTGTACAGTGGAATTAATGAGGTTGATTTTCTATGGATCTGGGTCTCGTCTGACTCTGTTACCTAGCAAGATGCGAGCTCTGGTGGCTTTTTATCCTATAGCATGTTCCTCTTCCCAATGTTTGTATTGCACGTTTTAAAGATGGCAGCAAGATCTCTGTATGGACATAAGTGATGCTGCCATGAAAACTGTCGGCATTTCACAGCTGGCCCAGTACCCAGAGGGACTTATACAGCCCAGCTGTGTGAGTTTTAGAGCAGAGTTCTCGTTTTTTGTGTGTTGGGTATGAGGCTGTTCCTGGGTATGTTCTTGTGTCCCAAGCATTGCTGACGGTCCAGAGAACTCCTGCTTGCCTGTTTCCCTGTTTGCAAGTGAGTCGGGGTATGTTTCCTTGTGAGTTGGAACCAGTGATGGGGCCATTTAACCCTTTAGCAGTTACCACCTTGTGGTTCTGTGGAAGAGGTAAGTGCCTGCTGAGCCTTCCTGGGAAGCTGTCTGGACCTATTTCAGAGCATGAGAGTGCTTGGCCAGGTGAGGCAGCACTAACACCCTTTGGGCTGCCAACCTGTTTTCTCCAGGGCTCCGAGCTGTTGCCCATTTCTTCCTGAGTTGTGCTCACCTGCAGAAGTCTGCCTTAAGCAAGGCTTCTCTTAGTGCTTTAGCACTTGATCACACTCCAGACATGTTAGAAAGGTGGGAAAAAGAATAACCAGGGGAAGTGTTGACCAGAATGCTTAGGTGCTGGTTTCTAGAGAGTGAGTGTGGAAGATGGGATATGAGTGGCAACCAACCCTCAACAGACCAATTTTTCCTTTCTAAACAGTAGTGCTCTGTCTTGACCTTAATGAGGTTTTTCATGCTGTTCTTATCATATGGTCTTCTCCAAAGCGAATTGGTGTAAGTCATGGTCCAGATGAGACTGTTTTGGTATAAAATGCCTGATGTGCAGGGCTAACTACACATGGACCATGACAGATACCCAAAAGTGAAGGATACAGTGAAGTATGACTCAGAATTGGTGCTGATGCTCGATCATGAAGTGAATGTGAAGTCAGCATTGTGACTTTGGGGGAGGATGACTCAGTTCTTGTTCAGAGGTGTGAACAGAAACCCAGTCTTCAAGAGACATGAGGTGTTTCTACCCTGCTGAGATTCAGTAAGGTCTCCACTGTGTGTCGAGGGTTTGCTCCCCTTCCTGAGGGATGGATGTACATCGTTGGAACAGAAACCAAAGAAGAGTTGAGAGGAGAGTTCAGGCCTATAAAACAACCGGAGGAAGAGTGAGGCTAAAGAGGAGGAGATGAGTGGGTTTAATAATGAGATGTGTGTACTTAAAACAACTGTCCCAGCGCTGTTTGTCATCTTCCCTCCAAGGGCTGCAGTGAGGAGGAAGCTGGGCCTCTCAATTGCTCAGGGCCCATTCCCCAGTAGCTCCCTGGCAGCTGGACTGTGGGATCGCCCTGGGCAGAGTACACAGGTGAGGAGAAGAGGAGCCCTGCCACAAAGGGGAGCTCTGCTCTCTCTGTTCCTGTAGGTGGGGCAGTATTTCTGTTCTCTCAGTAAAATAGGCACAAGGCAGCTGCTGAACTAAGAGCTCAAACCATGCAGAGGTGGGTCCTGCAGGAGGTTAAAGGCAGATCTGCTGGCAGCAATTCCCTCGCCTCCTCCTGTGTAGCTTCTGGGCAGTTTGCCAGCTACTTGGCAGCAGGGGCCTCTGCCAGCTCCAGGTAGCAAGGAGGTGCTGCTGGGCAGGTGCTGCCTGTGCAGGGCATAGCAGGAGGCTGGTTTTGGAGTGACCTGATAGCAAGGTGGGAGGTGGCTTTACTGTTGAGTAATGTGAGGAGGCTGCTGGGGTGGCCCAGCTGGAGGGAAAGGCTGGGACTCTGCTAGATGAGTGAGTCGTGGAGCAGCCAGGGTCTTGCTATAAGGGGTCTTGCCTGCCTCTTGTGTCTCTCAGCCTCTGGTCTGTTGCGTTTCCCTGGCTCCTGGACTTTGTATGCAGGGATGTTGCAGCCACACTAACATTGTGGGTTGTAGCGCTTGGTGTCCCTGTGCAAAGGCAGTAGCTGGGTACTTTCCCATTGTATATCTAGGGGGAACAGGACAGGGAAGGAGTACAGAGTCCTTAGGCCATCAAGAAGAGTCCTTGGGCTGGCAGCAGGGTGAATGAAGATGGAAAAGCTGTTGGTGTTTCAAGTCAACAACTGCACGAGGATTATGTTAGTGTGACTGTCACAGTTGGTGTATGTGAGCTCCCCCAATCAGGCCGTGTGGTGTGTCCTGCTGGTGGCATGTCCCTTAGTGCCACAATGGCAGTTCTGTGCTGAGGCTGCAATTCTCAGGATGTACTCTTCTGGTCAGGCAATATGTTGGCACAGTAATGCCACTGATACCTCCCTGTCTCAGATGCTCTTCCAGGAGATTTTTCCTTTGAGGAAGCAGAAAGCTTTGAGCTGGCATCCCTCCACTTTGCGTTCCCTTTCTTCTGCAGTCAGAGGAGGTGTTGAGCTCTGACAGCCTCTCTGCATCAGTGGTTTGTGGGCAGAAGGTGGATAGATTGCAACCCCAGCTGCCAACCACAAATCTCTGCTCTTAAATGGAAGCTAAATTAATCTTCCCCCTGCTGGCAGTGTGGGGGTGTTGGAGGTCAGCACTGGTTGTAGCCTTTTTTCCTGTCCACGTGGGCCACCTGTGCTGGTTGCCAGCACTCCCGGTCACAAAAGCAGAGGCACGTGCCCTGACAGCTGCCTGCTGCCAGAGGGAGAGGGGAAGATGAAGGAGAAGGGGTTAGAGCAGGCAATCAGTTAAATGCTGTCTCTGACTGCTTGGAGGAGGTTGTGATACTTGTGTCTGGTTGTGGCTCTCTGAAACAGCCCTGGGGCACTCAGGTTTTGTCTCGGTCTCTGTGCAGGGCTGCAGGAGCAGGACTATGTCCACCATGGTGTACCCAAGGGAGGAGAAACTGGACAAGTTGAGCCAAGAGGAGATAATTTCCAACACCAAACTGGTAATGCAAGGGCTGGAAGCACTCAAGAATGAACACAACTCCATCCTGCACAGCTTGCTGGAGACCATCAAGTGCCTGAAGAAGGATGAAGAAGCCAATCTCGTGCATGAGAAATCCAACCTGCTCCGCAAGTCAGTGGAGATGATAGAACTGGGGCTTGGAGAAGCTCAGGTGAGAGTGATGGGTGATCCCGTAGGTGTTACCTGGGATTGACAGAGGAAGGGTGGGCATGTGGCCATTTCCCATAAGCTGCAGGGATGGGAAGGGGCTAAGTGTAGGAGGCTAGCATGGGGCTCCTAGCATGCATGTGAGACAAGATTGTGGTTGTTACTGACTGAGACTCTTAACAAGGTGATGATGGCCTTGTCCAACCATCTGAACGCTGTGGAGTCGGAGAAGCAGAAGCTGCGTGCTCAGGTGCGGAGGCTGTGCCAGGAGAACCAGTGGCTGCGTGACGAGCTTGCCAACACCCAGCAGAAGCTGCAGCGTAGTGAACAGACCGTGGCTCAGCTGGAGGAGGAGAAGAAACACCTTGAGTTCATGAACCAGCTGAAGAAGTATGATGAGGATGTCTCGCCTTCGGTATGCCCCAGTCCTTTTGAGCAGCTGCTTTTGTGGGTCTGGGAGGTTGGACTGGGAGAACTGCCTAGGTGTGATAACATTGCCCTGGATTTTGCCCCTTCCCAGCTACCATGCACAGCAATGCCTGTAACTAAAGGAGGCCTGCATGGGGCAGAGTCTCTGGATTTTTTTTAATGGGGGGAGATGGTGGCAGAGACAGCAGGAGAAATTGAGCGTGTTGGTGGGCTGCAGAAGGGCTGACAGTTTGGCAACTGACTCAGCCCAGGCTGCTGCTGTCTCTGCTGAGAACAACAGTATTTGTGATTCTCATCCTCTCAGGAGGAGAAGGAGGGTGATTCCACCAAGGACTCTCTGGATGACCTATTCCCGAATGAGGAGGAGGAGCATGGTCCTGGGTGTAAGTGTTTGCTCATGCATGCGTGCTGCTGTCTCTGTTCAAGCCTGCTGGGCCAACTGTGCCATGTTTATTTCTGTGCCCACAGTGCCCCACCAGCACAGCAGTGCCGTGGCAGCTGCCCAGCAGGGAGGTTACGAGATTCCTGCACGCTTGCGCACCCTCCACAACCTTGTCATCCAGTACGCCTCCCAGGGACGCTATGAGGTGGCTGTGCCGCTCTGCAAGCAGGCACTGGAGGACCTAGAGAAGACATCAGGCCATGATCACCCTGATGTGGCTACCATGCTCAACATTCTAGCACTAGTGTACAGGTGAGCATGGTGGGAAGGGCAGGACTGGGCCAGGACAGCTTTCTGCATCTCCTGTTTCCCTTTACAGCACATCCTGGGGCTCTCCCAGCTTCCAGTGGTTTGCTTTTCAGAAAGGTTTTGGCCTAGATGGGGTATTTGCTTTGCCAGACTCCCAGATATAACTAGGGACTGACTAAAGCAGGGAGGAATGGAGAAATCAAAGGACTGTGAGGGCTGAGTCTGTGTGGAGGGAGGACTATTCATAGTTCTGCCTGCTCTGGGCTGTAGTGTCCAAATCCCAAATAACTGGTTGACTTTGCACTGCAGGGATCAGAATAAATACAAAGAAGCAGCACACCTCTTGAATGATGCTCTTTCCATCCGTGAGAAGACTCTAGGCAAAGACCACCCAGCGGTGAGTGTCTCCCTCCTCTTTCAGTCACTTCTTCGCCTTTGGGTGCTGCTGGGGCACTGCTCCAGCAGTTGTACTGCTTCAGTATTTCCTGCTGGCTGGTTCAGTATGGCCTCTTAGGAGTTGGCTTCTCTTGGATCCTGTGATATAGGCAGGGCAGCCTTCTGTCTCTGGACCTCCTTCTCTTGAGAAGCAGCAGTACTGCAGGCATAGAGGGAATGGGACAGTCACTGTTACTGCTGCTTGTGCCCCTTGTTTGGTCCCGCTGGAGTTTGCTTTGGTTCATGCAGAAGCTTCTGTCTCTGTAGGTGGCAGCGACTTTGAACAATTTGGCTGTTCTCTATGGCAAGAGAGGGAAGTACAAAGAAGCAGAGCCACTATGTAAGCGAGCCCTGGAGATCCGTGAGAAGGTACGAGTCTCCCAGGCTCTTTCTCCTTTCAGCTCTCCCTTTGGGCTTTCTCCCATTACCTCAATGCACATGGGAGATCCAGGGCCTATCTAGTCTCTTCAGCTGCTGATTCTGCCACCACCTTTCCTGTCTCTCCAGTGTTTGCAGCCCTAGAGAGGCTTGCCAGGAGGTGGAAGCTGGAATTTCTCCCCTTTGTCTCTCCAATCCCCTTGGCTTTTGTCTGACATAGGCATGTAGGGAGACTACAGCATCTACTAATGCCAGGAGTCTGCTGCAGTCTTTGTGGCTTCTCTTCTTTTGTTCACCCAGGTTCTAGGCAAAGACCATCCTGATGTGGCCAAGCAGCTGAACAACCTAGCCCTGTTGTGCCAGAACCAGGGCAAGTATGATGAGGTGGAGTACTATTACTGCCGGGCCCTGGAGATCTACGAGAGCTGCCTGGGTCCTGATGACCCCAATGTGGCCAAGACCAAGAACAACCTGGTGAGAACCTGGGGAGAGGCTGTGTGGTGTTGGGGAGGGGTTCTGTGGGAGAGGCGAGCATCTCAAGACACAGGGCAATAGCTGCAAGAGGTGAGCAGAGTTAATCTGTTTCCCAGTGGGGCTGGAGCTGTTTTGTTTTGCTTGCAGGCTTCCTGTTACCTGAAGCAAGGCAAATACAAAGATGCAGAGGTGCTGTATAAGGAGATCCTTACCCGTGCTCACGTGAAGGAGTTTGGCTCCGTGGATGGTTTGTACAGCAGAAGCCCTTGGGGCTGGGGAGGGGTTTCCTGGCTCTCAGCCTAGACTTGTCTGGTTCTGGTGTTGCCCAGACTGAGGGATGGGATGCCTTGCAGGGCCCCTGCTTTGGGCAGCCCTTGAGATGCTGCCGTTCTAGTGTGTTATGCTGTTCCCCCTCTTCTCTCAGAAGTCTCAACCCAGTCTTTATAGGTTTGAGAATAGTAAATGGCACAATCATTCCCAGCCATAGGCTGAAGTTTCTCCTGTGCATCTGGCACATGTACTTCTGCTGGGTTTTAATCTTCTTTCCTTCCCCTGTCCTGCCCTTGCAGTGTTGGTTGCCTTTCTTGGGACTCTGGGTGAGGGACCAGGGGGAGGATCTGGAAGTGTTGTCACTTCCTTCTGAGGGTGCTAACTCTCAGGACAGAGTACTGGGCTGTGCAGGAGGCAAACAACAGTGTGGGGTGGTGAACGGACCTGTTTTGCATTCTTCCCTACACAGATGAGCACAAGCCAATCTGGATGCATGCAGAGGAGAGAGAGGAGATGAGCAAGGTGAGTCTGATCCCAGGGGGTTTGATCTTCTCTTATCACAGCCTATCCTTATCTCCTCCTTCCTGGAGAAGCTGCAGTCTGAAGAGCTGCCAAGGCCAGGAGGTGTCTGGAGAGGGGGGATACAGCACTGCTGCTCCCTAGGCCAGCAGGGAGGGAAGGCCCATCAGAGGATGTTTTTCCTTGGCCAGTCTCTCTTTCCTGTTCAGCCTCTCGGCCACGGCTGCATGCTCTCTCTGCTTTAGTGATTGATCCCTCTTGGGCATGCAATGATGGAAGATGGCAGATGGCAGGGGGTTGTGCTGCAAGGCCTTGGCACTCTGTTCCAAAGAGCTGCCAGTACCCAGAGCATAACTGGCTTCTAAAGCAGCTCTAAGGCTGTCTAGGGAAAAATGGAGGTCAAGAAGAAACTGCTGCTGTCACCTCGCTTAGGAAATGGAGCCATATCTGAAAAAGATCTCTGCACAGGGCAGGCCCTAGCTGGCCTCTGAAAGAGGATAGAAACGGACTGTGCTTGCCCTGGACTAGGCTGAAAGACAAAGCTACTGTTGCTCCTGTAGCCCAGGCCCTGCTCTGTGGGCAGTCAATAAATGCAGCAGAGTTGTGTCTTTGCTTTTGGCAAGTCTAAGGCCCCATCTGTTTTTTGGCAGCTGGGTGAAGCAGCAGAACTGTTCTGATCTAGTCCTCTACCTGCAGTGGGACTCTCCTTTTCCTTTGCCCTCAGAGCAGGCCCCAGCCCTACAGGGTTCAGGCAGCAGTCTGGCAGGCCTGACTTAGGGACTGATGAGTGCCATCCTGTCAGCCCTGAAAGCAGGGCACTGGCAGGTGCTTCCCACCAGCATCCTGTGCCTTCCCATTGAGCTGCTCTGTGTGGCTCCCAGTGCAGGGCACTGCTCAGCTTTACACTGTTCTGGTTGCTGTACTATGAAGGCTTTGCTGCAAAGAATCTGCACTTGCTGCAGCACTATCCTGGAGAAATCCAAGTTGGAGTAGAGACCAAGTTCCCCTTGCCCCCTCTGGGACTGAAACTCTTCTGATGGTATCTTTGGAGAATTTAGGGGTCAAATGTAGATAGCTGTAGTAGGGAGCTGTGCTCCAGATAATGCAAGCTCTGCCGTGGGGCAAGAGAACAGGTTCAGAGGCCCACACTTGGAGTAAGGGATTCATTTTACATGTGTGTCTTAGGCAAGGGCTAAGCCTCTTTCCCTGACTCTGGGGCTCCTGTCCCCAAGGCAGCTGTGCCTGTGCCCCATGGCAAAGCAGGGTTGGCATTCCTGTCCAGGCAGCAGCAGTAGTCACAGCCCTGCTTGTACTGCTGGCCCAGGGGCTGGGGCTGATGTGCCTTGTGCTGTGTTTCCATATCTTCTGTTAAAATGCATGAAATTCCTCTGACAGAGCTTGACTGCTTTTGTCCCTTGCCCCTCTTTCCTGGCAGCAGAGGGAGGCCAGCTCATGCCAGCAGCAGGGCCTTGGGCACAGCTGGCAGCCCTGCCCTTCAAGGCTTTGTCTGCCCCAGAGGATTTGGCACCTTTCCTGTCAGGTTCATACACCCTTTAGGGCTGCCTCTACACAAGCTTCAGAGGTTTATTGAGTCCTGAACTTTCCTGTCCCTGGTGCCTGCCCCAGCTGTGTAGGCTCTGGTGTGAAGAAAATCACATGTGCCCATGGCACAGGGGGACTCTGGCATGTGGGATAAAGAGCTGAGAAGTGCTGTGGGACTGAGTAAGGAAAATGGTCCCCATGGAGACAGTTTCTTTTGGGCTAGAGGGGAACTTGTGCTGTGGAACAGTGGCTCCCTGCACCTGCTTGGTGCCACAGTCCCAGAGTAGTAGCTACTGCCCTGCAGTGTGGGTTGTCCAGAGCTTCCTCCTTGAGCACCGAGCTCTGCCCCCTGTGCTGTTGCCCTGGCCAGCAGCCTGTTTGCAGCTGGCTGGGAGAGGGCCAGCCAGCTTTGGGGTGCAAAGGCTGGGCATGGGGAGGGGACAGCTAACTGGGCTGAGCTGCCGTGGGGCAAGCCTGACCTTGTAGGCCAAAGGCTGGGATGCGGCTGGCTGATTTCTTTGCTAGTCCTGGCTGAGGGATTTAGTGCCCATGGTGACTGGCATGCCTGTGGAGTTTTGTCTGCCTTTTGCATGTTGGTTGGAGTGTCATGCCCTCCATTATGCCATGAGAATGGGCTGTGTTGTCCCTGCTGCCTTTGGTACCATGGAAGGGGATAAGGAGGTGGGATTATGCTCTTTGCTGACACTAGAATATCACTTTTGCTTGTAGCCCAAATCTGTTGCCTACCAGGCACCTGCTGGGCTTTATCACTGCATTTGCATGTTGTGTTTCCAAAGGTTGGGCTGGTGCAGGGATGCAGCCTGGGGTCTGACCCTGGCATCCAGGGGGAGAGCACAGGCCAGAGGAGGGCAGTAGGTATGGGACTAACAGCTCTCGTCTCTCCTCACCCCGCAGAGCAAGCACAGAGACAGCGCTCCCTATGCTGAGTATGGTGGCTGGTACAAGGCCTGTAAGGTTAGCAGGTGAGAGCTGGTTTGTGGGCAGCTGTGGGCTCCGGAGGGGTGACCCCAGGGCTCCCGCTCACCTTCCCTCTGTTACCACAGCCCAACTGTGAACACCACTCTGAGGAACCTGGGTGCGCTGTACCGGCGCCAGGGCAAGCTGGAGGCAGCCGAGACCTTGGAGGAGTGCGCAGTTCGCTCCCGGCGACAGGTAACCCCAGAGGGACCTTCCCTGCTGTGGGGGGCATTGCAGGGCTTGGGTGGCAGGTTATGGCACTGCCTTCGGTTGAGGTGTGGTGAGGGACACTCCTGGGCCTCTCTGATGTTCTTGGTTTACATTCCCGTGACACCGGAGGGCCTTGGTGCTTGGGGTTGCCTTTGTGCAGAGGTCCACACGTGTGTAGGTGTGTGGGGTGGTGCACGTGTGCGTGGATGGAGCAGATGTCTGCGTGTGGATGCGTGGGGAAGGCACGGCTCACTGAGTGCAGAAGCACTGCAGCTGGGTTAAGGCAGGTTACGGGGCTTTGTCAGCTACTGGGGAGACCTACACTTACTGGGATGTTTTCTTCCCACTAACTTTTTTGTCCAGAGGCAGACCTAGAATTTCTTAGAGTACCTCTTTGCCTTAAACTCCTCTCAGTCCTCAAATAATAAAGCAGGAGCTGTAAGCACCTAGCACAAAGACTGAAGGACAGCTGAATCCTTCACACTTCAAAATGTGGTGGAAAAAAGCTGTCAGCTTTGGGGTAGCAAGCCCTTGTTCCCCAAGGTTGGTTATGGCCTTGTGGGGGACTCATTGAGCTGTGAGTTCAGACAGAGACTGCTAAGTGCAGGATGGCATTTGGCTCCATCCTGGTTGTGCTGGGCAGTTTTGGCTGTGATGGGGCAGTGGCCAGGAGAGGGAACAGGAACCAAGCACAGCGATGGCACAGTGGATCTCTAGAGGGAAGGAACACAGACAAAACACGGTTCTTCCTTATCCTTTCCTACTTGCAGGGCATTGACCCGATCAACCAGACGAAGGTGGTGGAGATCCTGAAGGAGGGGGATGGCACAGAGAGACGTCGGAGCCTGGGAGGCAGCGTCAAGTACGAGAATGCCACAGACGGTAGCGAGGAAGTGAGTATGGGCGTGGAATGGAGCGGGGTAAGTACAAGACACCATCAAGAATGGCCTCAGCCGGCTGCCAGAGGGAAGGGACAGCCTGGCTGAGGGCTGTCCCCCCGTGGCCTGTCGTGGCATCCTTGTCTGCCTCCATTCATTCCCTGCACATTTCCTTCCCCTTTCTCGGCATGAGCCAGCCAGCCCGCAAAGGTGCGTGTCTGGGTCTGGCTTCTGGTGTACAGAACAGATATTCCCAGCTGAGGGTTCCTGCTTCCAGGGAGCTGCCAGGCCCTGGCAGTGCACAGCATGAGCTGGTCCTGGTCTGCCCTTAATCTTAGGCTTGTAACCTTATTAACATTTCTCCCTGCTGCTCCCCTCTGGAGGCCCTGGCTGAGAGCATCAGCCCCATCTCAGGCTCACCCAGCCTGTGAGAGCCATTTGGCTGTCTGTCCTGCACTGTGCCACTGACGATGCTGAGCCTGGGGAGGGTTGTGTGTGTGTGATGTGCCTGGTGTGTCTGTGACTGACTGACTGACTGCAGGGCACAGGAATAGTCTGTAGTCAGCATCTTTGCTGTCCCCCTCTCCTGGTCTCGTGCCCTCGGCAGGCTCTGGCTAAGCAGAGGTGATAAAAGGCAGGTCTTTGCAGGATGGCAAGCTGGGCTGACCAGTGAAGACAGGAGACTGGTGTTAGCTGAGGCACAGACAGGGCAACCCGAACCTGTCTAGGCTTGCTCTGAGGCTGAGGGTGACTTTGGTCACTAGCTCTGAGTTTAGAGAAAGGTGGTGATCCAGGTCTGGAACAGGTTCCTTTTGTCTCCTGCAAGCAGGAGGATGGAGAAGAGGCAACAAGTGAGCATGGTGCTGGTGGGTACTTGGCTCAAGGGCTGCTAGAGCTGTTAATGCCACATTCCTTCTGCAAACTCTGAGAGCATAGAGCTGGGGTTGTTGCAGCCTGGCACAGGCAAGACACTGAGCACACAGAGCCCTTCGCTGCCCCCTCACATCTGCTGTCACTAACCCTTCCCCACCTGGCTCTGCTCTATCCCCACCTGCATGAGCTCCCTCCCTCCCTCTTTTTTCTTCCCTGTTGCCATGACAGCCCTTCACCCAAAGCCTGAAGCCTGCTGGCTCTCTTGATTGTGGATTGTACGCAGGAGGTGGCTGAAGGGGATCTGGAGAACAGACCTTCAAGTGGACCCAGCAGCTTTGCCAGATGCAAGGCTGGCCTTTGCCCCAGGTCTTGGCATCAGGACCAAAGAGGGTCTTAGCTCTGGCAAGGCACCAACTCTAGGCCCCTGCACTCACCATTAGTAAGGGGGCTAGACAAGCACAGAGGGAGGGCTGCAGGTTTGGATTAGAATCGCCTGGTCCCTGTGCTGGCTGGTGTCTCTCTGCAGCTCCTCCTGACTGTACTTGGTGTTGGGTGATCTCTTTGCACTGGTGATGGTCTGGGAGACCTTCCTGACAGTCTCTGAGCTGATCATCCTAAGGCAAGTAGGAAGTGCCACCCTCTCCCACAGCCAGTCCCAGACAAGGGGAATAGTCCCTGCTCATATGACCCTTCCCCAGGGGTCTTAGCAGAGCTTCCCTGCCCCAGACAGCTGTAAGTAGAGGATTTGAGGGCTAGCCCAGCACGCTGGGGGACACAGCTGCTGCCTTTTCCAGCCTGCTGCACACATAGCCAGCCTTCTCTTCTGAGGCAGCAGCCCTCCACTGTACTGAAGCTCCCTGCAAAAGAAGGCTGAGGCAGCTCCCGCTGCTCCTGTCTGTCACGGCCTATTGTTTTCTGTGTTGGTCCACAGGCCTCAGATGTGCTGCCCTAAAGCAGCCTCTGCTGCAGGCAGGGCTGTGGGAGCCCCCAGGGTGCCCTGTGCCCAGAGGCAGCTCTGGAAGCACCCCAGGGCCTGGACCAGCTGCTTGCTGGGATGTGAGAACAGGGGGATGGCACCAGCTCTGTGGTGCAGAGGCCTTGGCAGGTACCCAAGGCCCAGGAGCAGGGAGCCCTTGGAGCAGGAGACCCAGGCTGTTCCTGAGCTAAGCTGTTCCTGCCAGCGCCCTAAGCCCACCAGCAAAGAAGTGAGGCTGCAGTTTCAGCCTCAGAAGACTCTCTCCCTGCCCAGATGTGGCCTGTGGTCTCTGCATGCAGCCTGGGCCTTGTCCCACCTGCTCCCTAGGTGACCTACAACCTCACAGCCTTGTAAATTGTGTCTTTCTCCTCTCTGTGCACTAGGCTTAAATGCCTGCCGAGACTCCCTCTTTCCCCTCCACCGCAGTCACCTGGATGTTTGTGTTGTATCTTCCGACTTTTCCTCCACACCATCCCTCCTTCCTCGGCGAGAACTCCACGCCGGTCCCCCAACCCTCCTGGCGCGCGAGGGCACCGCGACGCCTGCAGAGGAGTGCCTGGCCACATGGCCCAGCTCCAGTCCCGTGGCCAGCAAGAGCAGGAAGAATCTGCGAGGAGCTGCCAGCTCCCCCAGGCCAGGGTGATGGGCCACCGTCCCCTTGCATGCCCCCATCCCTGGCCTGCCCTTGCACATCCCTGGGGCCCAGGCCTGCGGGGGATTGTCTTCACTCCAGGCTTGCCGACTCCATTGTCACTAGACATCCTCAGCCCTCCTAAGCTTGCTCCCTCCATCTCTACAGAGGCACGAAGATGGAGGGCTGTTACGGGACAGTGAGGCCTGGCCTAGGCAGGGCTGTCATGTGCCCAGTTGCTTTCTTCCCTGTAGGCTTAGCTGATATTAGTGCCTTGTAGCAAACCTGTGCTGGTCCCTAGTGAGATGGGCTCTCCCTGCAGCACAGGGCAGTCCCCATCTTGCTGCCCTCCTCCCTGCTGAGCTCTGTAACCCAGGAGCAGTGTGTGGGTCTCTCTGCAGGGGCACAGGAGTGTAGGGCAGCCCATAGAGCTACTGTACGTCCGAGATGAGGTGAGGGGGAACAGCCAAGGACTACGTACAGGAACAGGGACTGGCCAGCACAAGCATGTTTGGCTGCAACCTCCGGGCTGGATGCTATAGCCAGGTTCCTCATCTGGCATTAAGGGGTGAATCAGCCCC
This sequence comes from Edolisoma coerulescens, assembly GCA_013397115.1. Taxonomy (NCBI): domain Eukaryota; kingdom Metazoa; phylum Chordata; class Aves; order Passeriformes; family Campephagidae; genus Edolisoma; species Edolisoma coerulescens. The sequence goes on along the minus strand of VWZW01005379.1, from coordinate 77,515 downwards.
CCATTGCTACAGAGTTCTTAGGTGTGGCTGGTGGGAGAAGTGGGGGTGAAGTTTGCTGTTCCATGAAAGCAGAGGAGGGGTAGGAAGAAAGGAGAACTTTTTTCCAAGGGCCAGACCCCAGACCATTAGAAGTGGCTGAGATGTGGAACGGCCTGGACTGGAGCAGAGTGGTTGGGAGAAAAAGAAAGTGCAAAGACGGATGTGAGGAAGCAGAGAGCTAGGGCTGGAGGTGCTGTGAGCATGTGGGAGCAGATGGGATGGCTGGAGGGAGGCTGCTGCTGGGGAAGGGGCTGGATTGCTCACAGGTCCCTGGGGCTGGCTGCAGTCTGGCTGTCCCTAGCCAAGTGGGTGGGAAATCTGTAACCTTGTTACTGAGAGGATCACCGTGCTGACCCTGAGGGGGTGTGGAGGTGGCTCAGTGCCTCTGATGGCTTCAGGCCTTCACAGGGTCTGGTGCTGTTAGTCATTATTGGGATACGGAATGTGTCCCAGGGCCAGACTCCGCTGTCTTGAGTCTCACACCCTTGGGTGTACACCCTCATCCCACCTCCTGTAGGAAGTGAACCTCCCAGTCCTCCTGCCTGGGAAGAAAGCTGGGGAGGCTGCAGGCAGCAGGATAGAGCCCAGGGGCCAGCACAGGACTCCTCCTTATTTATTTAGCTAGATCCTTTCTTTCATGCTAGTCATCTGGCAGGTTGTGATACTAAATGTGCTTGTGTCTGTCTGGGCCTGGCTTTCCTGTGGTGGTGCAGAGGCCTTGGGGTTACATGCATGCTGCTCCCTGGGAGCTTGTGCTTACTGAAAGGACCACGGGGTGTGGAGCCCAGGGCTGAGCGCTCCAGGGCTGCACCTTCCCTGCGTCTCTGGCCCAGTGCTGCTCCATGCTTCTGGAGAGTGGTGAGTTCCCAGTGCAGGGTGTGTTTGGACCTCAGGGCCACCTGCCCCTGTGCTTTGCCATGTCCTGGACCTGGTGCTGTAACAACCATACCTCTAATTAAAGGTAGACTGACCCAAATCGCTGCCCTGTGCTTCTTTCCATGCTCTGTAGGCCAGCGTCGGTCAGCCCTGGGGTGGTGGGTGCAAATGCTGGAGCAGGTGTGGGGTGCTTGGTGTCTGTCTGTGTGTGTACAGGGGCAGGTGCTGCCCCCAGGGCACCCCTCCCAGGCTGAGCATTGGAGATGAAGGACCCAGCTCCACTGTGCTTTTCCCTGTCCTTCAAACTGGAGTTGCTGCTAACCTCAGCTCTGTAACCGTGTGTGGCAGGGCTGCCCTGGACCATCTGAGCTTGGACCTTCCCCAACAGGCATTTCTATTTAGCCAAAGAAATAGCCCATTGTGTCCCTCAGTGCTGAGCTCCACACGCTGCCAAATCCTGCCCAAGTCCTCTGCCTCCGTGCATTAGGCAGGGTGGGAGCATGCAATGGAGAGGAGCTCAGTGGTAGAGCTGCTTATTTTTTTTGAATGCTCTCATCCTGGTGGGTGCAATGGGGTGGGGGCTCTGCGGCAAACCAAACCCATAAATGTTCTGGGTTAAAAATAACCTGTCAGAAAAGGGAGTGGGGGGAGAAGAGAGGCTATTTTTAACCCAGCATGCAGCAGCATTTGGTTCTGGTGTTGGTCTGCAGTCAGTCTGCATCACTGCAGCTGGGAAAATGTGGCTCCATCCTCCAGCCCTGATACAAGAGCATACATCCTGGCCTGATCCTGCTGCCCTTGTACCACGGTCCTGCTCCCCTGTCCCAGCTGTGTTCCCTCTTCTACCCCTGGCTTGTGTGCCCTGGGAAAAGCAACAGTGCCTGGCATACCAGTACCCTGCAGGGAGAGTGGTGACTTGGTGGGGAGGCAAAAGACACCTCCCCATCTTTGCTAGTGCTACACACTGATGTTCAGCTCATCCAAAACCTGGATTGGGTTGCCTCGTGCAGGAATTGAATTGTTTACTTTGCTGCTTTGGGTGCTCTCTGCATTTTTGGTGAATGGGTCCCTTTGCAGCAGCAACACATGGCTCTCAACTTGGAAAATTCATCCCAATGAGAAAGTGAAGAGGTTCGATGCACTTGTTTTGTCCAAGAAGGGATGAGATGAATACCAGGAGAAAGGTTTGCTTGTAGGAAAAGTCCTGGTCAGCTGTTAGATAGCAGTCTAGGGCTGGATCATCTTTGGGTAATCAGAGCAGAGAACCACTGGAAAAGCCTTCCCCGGGGCCACAATCTCTAGTGGTCAGCACAAGGGGGTGACTGGCCTAAGGCAGAGACCCTGCTCACCTGAAGAGCTGCTTGGACAGTGCTGAGGTAATTGCTGCTGCTAGCCTGAGCCACAAGGCATTTTGGTCATTTGGAGTGCTTCAAAGGGGCTCCCTCCCGTCTTCCTAAGGAGTAAAGGAGGATCACTTTCCTTTGGTTTCTTCTGCCCCAGTGTTCCAGGGGCCATTCGAAGCAGGAGCAGGGAAGACTGCTGTTATCAGGCCATCAGAGCAAAAGTAATTCCACATCAGCAGTGGTCTCACAACCTTATGTAATGAGCAGGCCAGGCCCCAGGGGAAGCGCTTGGTGCCATGCTGACACGGTGGCACGGTGTGGTGTCATGCCTTGCATGCATGTGGAGCTAAGTGCAGGAGGTGGGCTAGAGCCTGTCGAGGGCTGAGAGCGCCTCGCTGAGTACTGGGGACTTTTGGAGGCATGTGGGAGGAAACAGGCTGGGGAACAAGATTTCAGGCTGGTTTTGGTCTTCAGAAAAAGCAGGCAGACATCAAAAACCCCCTGCAAAGTGCCACCCCTGGGGCAGCTAGTAGGGCTGCGTGCAGCTGAAGTTGGGGGGCCTAGGAGTAGTGGTGCCTGCTTGGCAACATAGTGCTGGTGCAGCCAAATGAATGCATTCCCAATGGAGCTGCCTGAGTTGCTCCAAAGGCTCAAAGCTAATTGCCTTGGGGGTGTTAGAGGTGGGAGAAGGCTGTGTGTGCAATGTGAAATGGTGTTGTGTGATGTGAGTGAGCCTGCAGGACCAGCGTGTGCATCGGTATGAGTGCTGGACAGAGAGGAGGAATAGTGATGGTGTGGTGAAGAAGAGCAAGGGGAGGGGGAGGGTGAGGATGGTCTCCAGCCAGCAGCAAATGAGGAGAGAGTCCTTGAAATGAAAGTCCCAGCAGCATGTCCTGGCCTGACAAAAGTATCCCTCATCTTGGGACTCCCATCAGGGCTTGTTGCCTCCCTGGCCACTGGGGACCTCCTTGGTAGTTGCTGCCTGAGCTGTTGTAGGTGATGGAGCTGTGTCACGTTCGAGCAGGACTGTGCGGGGGCCGGTGCCATTTGTGCTGGTGGCCTGGGGCAAGTCAGCAGCCTGTCTGGCTGTTGGGCTTGCCCTGGGCAGGAGGGAGTATCAGTTTGGACGAGCCAGACAATAGTGGCAGGGGACCCTGACCCCATGGTCATCGTGTCCTATGGAGAACCGGGCGAGGGGAAGCCATGTAGTGAGCAGTAAGCCTGCTTTGGGCCAGGGCTAAATCCTCAGTGCAAGTGGGCAAGAGGATGTTTGGAGCCAGTTCCAGCCACTCAGCAGCAGCATGCCAGAGCCCGATCAGCGCCACTCAGCCATCACCCTGGCTTGTGTCTCTGTGTCCAGGATGGCAGTGGCACTCTCCAGCGCAGCAGCTCCCTGGGAAAAATCCGGGATGTGATACGGAGGAGCAGTGAGATGTTGGTCAAGAAACTGCAGGGCAATGGTCCCCTGGAGCCCAGGAACACCAGGTACGTGCGAGGGTCAGGCTGCATACAGGGTGGGTGGGGGCCCTGCCACCTTGTGTGTCTGGGTCTGACCACTCACAGCACGATCACATCTGCTCTCCTCTGCTTTCTTGTAGCATGAAACGAGCTGCGTCCTTAAATTACCTGCACAAGTCTAGCGATGCTTCGTTTGAGGTAAGCACAGTGTGAGTGGTGGGGCTGGTACAGGAATGCATGTGAGGCTGGGGGCTGCGTGGCCAGCGGTGCAGGGGGTGAGGGGCATAATAGTGGGCCCTAGGTGCAGTGCTGAGAACCCTTGAGCTTGTAGCCCCTTGTCTGAGCTCAGAGCTCTAAATCTGAAGGTGTTTGCCTCCCCGCAAAGCTCACGTAGATTGGGAGCCAAGGCAGCAGCTACTGTGTGTAACAGCAGCACCAGGGCCGTCCTGGCTTGCAAGGCAAGGGGTGCAAGAGTTGGGGTAGCAGCTTTGGAGCACGGGGTTCGATTGCAGGTACCTCATGGGCACTTTATTTTTTCCAGGGCACCCAAGGCCTCCGTGCGGAGAGCAGAGGCCTGAGCGCCAGCAGCATGGACCTGTCCTCCCACAGCTCCCTGCTCTCCTCCAACTGAGCTGGCGGCTCTGCTGCTGGGCACCCTGGCTTCGCGCTGCACGGGGCAGCGCCCGGCACCTCCCCACACCACCTACTCTGTTCTCCCCATCACCGGTTCTCGTGCCACCGTCTGCCTGCCCAGCCCGGCCTCCCCCGGGGGTCCCTAGCTAGTTCGGGCACCGCAGCCCGCCCGCATGCTCCTCTGCTGCTCACCGGGGCCCGCAGCTCTGGTGGCCGCATGCTCGGTACCGGTCACACACGCTCACCAGGTAGAATCGCCAGCCCGGGGNGATGGCGCGGATCACGCTGGAGGACCTGGAGCGGCTGGGCGAGGAGCCCGCGGCCGCCGAGGGCGACGGCAACGACAGCGAGGACGACCAGGAGGAGCAGGGACGGCTGTTCGCCCACTGGGAGGCCGTGGCCAGCACGCACCGAGTGAGCCTGCCCCGAGGTGAGCGCCGGGCCTGCCGGGGCTGACGGCACGGACAGGGACTCCTTCTGCGCTGCGGCCGGGGCGAGCCTCGTCTCTCGTGTGCTTTGCCTTGCAGACATGGCAGGCCCGATCGCCCAGATGGCCCGGCACAGCCAGGCTCGCGAGCCCGTGCCGTACGTCTCCCTCTCGCAGCACGGGAAGGTGAGGCCTGACCCTCTCCGCACACCCGGCTTCTCGCCCGCTGCCCGCCCGGGGTGAGGCTGCCTCGGGTGCTGCCGCCAGCCCGGGGAGTAGGAAGAGCCTCTCCCTGGCGGGGAAGGTGCCTCGTGTCGGCGTGCGCACACCAGCCTCGCCGGGGTTCCTGCAGCACCGCAGCCGGGATGGCACCTCTGGATCGGTGCAGTATTCTGCCGCTCCTGCACCTCCTCCCGTGTAGAGTAATGGCAATGCTCAGCTTCCCGGGCTTTATTTTAAAATTGGACAAGTCGTGCTGCTTTCTCTGGTCTTCTGACTTCCAGCTGCCTCCTTTACCAGCCTATCCTCTTGCTGGGGTGGGCACATGTCAGAAAGTGAACTTTCAGTTCAGAGCCTGCTCGCTGCCGTTCTCCAAACACCTTGTTGCATAGCTCTGCGAAGTCCTGCTGGCTTTGTGTTTGTGCCGGTTCTGTTGGCTGGTTGAGCTGGAGATTTCAGCTGGCACAAGATGTGTCTGTGGGGAACACAGGGCCTGTGACCCTGGCTGTCAGACGTGAGCATGTGTTGTTATTTGTCACAACCGCCAATCCAAACATGGTCTCTTCTGCCTCAATATCTTCTCTTTGTGCTGGCTGAGTTGCACGCTTACTCTCATCTCTTGCACATAAGGGTACTTCTGTGCTTTGAGAAATAACTGCTTGTCAGACTGGTTCTTGTGTCTCTGCAGGCTTAGCTGGGCTTTCTACCAAAAAGACATCTGTCAATTGTCCTCTATATGAGAAGTGGTTAACCAATTTCTTCTGGGCTGAGGTCCAGCACTCCCTGCAAAACATGTCTGAGCATGTGGGTTGTGCAGCTCTGAACTGGGGCTTCACCACACTCCCTCCTTCCTTGTTCTGGGTCCCAGGGACTTAATCTGGCCTTTTCTCCGTCTGTGCCAGTCCCAGGCAGGAATGGGGCCCCAAGACTTTGTGGGAACTGAAGAGCTTTTGTTGTTGTTGGCATCCCATCTGTGCCTGAGGAGGATTCTTGGAATGTGAGGCTGAGTGAGAAGAGCCACTGCCTGACATCAGTGCTGAGGAGACTTTGGAGCTGGGGCTCTTAGGGACACGTTTGTTTGCAGATCAGTAGTATTTGGTTGCTTCTCCTGAGCTATCAGTGCTACAAGCCCTCATCCTCTTGGAGGCAAGCGAATTATTATGCCACCTACAGCACTGTGCTCTGTCAGCACTCAGCCCCCAGCTCAGTCAGGGCTCAGTTCCCCAGCTCACATTGCAGGGATCTGTTGCTACTGCGTCTCTGTGAAGCATCTTCCATATTTCTCTTGGCCAAGTGTCATCCAGAGTGCTTAGTATAAGGATCAGGCTGTGGCACAACCAGATGTTGTGGCTTCCTGGGCTGATTGGTTTATTGCAGGTGGTATGGCAGATGAGAGTTGCAAATAGAGGGATTGGTGGTTTCCTTGCTTGGAAAAGGCTCTTGCTCTGCTCTGCTTTGCTTGGTGGGACAATGGCAGGCATGGCCCCAGCTAGAGGGTGAATGCCCACAGTGTTTTGGGGCACTTCTTACTGGCATCCCACTGGTGCAGACAAGCGGGCCTGGTGCTTTCCTTCTGCCTTTGGTTTGGCTTTCAGGCTAGACACTTGATTTGGGTGGAGGCACAGGGAGGCTGCACCCAGTGTTGAGTCTTGTCACAGCTTCCTGTCTCCATCACTGCCAGCACAGCTGTGGAAGCAAGAAGTTTGAGAAGATGCCCTGAGCTCCACAGAACAAGGTTGTCTCATGACCACTTTGATCAGGCTGAAGAACAAGCTGAGAGCAGGAAATAGGTGCTGGTTACAACTTCCCAGCCCTTGTTTATATGTTACCTGTGGTCACAAACATGCCATGAGCTGACCTATGAACATATCCAGATGCAATTTCCCCAGTCTCCTTGCCCCCCTTCTGTGTCAGGTTTGTCCAGAATACTGGTCATTCTGTGTTGGAAATAGAGATTTTGATCCATCCCCCAGAATTCCACAGCTGGGTTCATGTCTCTTCCTCCTGTCACTTCTTGGTTTGGGAGAAGGATCTGAGGAGTTTTATTTCAGTCTTCACAACTCTTCTGGGTGCTAGAGCTCTTCTGCCAGATTTTCCCTTCTGCTGGGCAGGAATGTTTCTGTTATCCTCTGTGCACGCAGTGGTCCAGGGAAAAGGCACTGCACCTGAGAACATCATCCTTACTGGAGGCCTTTGGGTGCCTGGAATCAGGAACATCCTTGTGAGTAGGCCGGACAGAGACCCAAGAGGAACTGAAAGTCCTGTGCCCCTTGCTGAGGATGTGCTGCATTCCTTGTGCATGCCAGGAGCCTCCAGACCCCCTCGCCCCCTGTCCCTTGTCTGTGCCTTTCCTTTTGCTGACTTCTGCTGACTTTTGCCCAGTGCTCATAAGTACCCTTGTCTGAGGTGCGTGTGATACCAGCTCCCCTCACCTTCTTTGTCCTGCTCTGCCAACCACTGCCTAGCAGGGGCTCTCCTTTTGGCAGGCTCATGTCTCCCCGCTTCTTGCCTGTCGGTGTTGGTTTCCCAGCCAGCTGCTGCAGTGTTGTCAGTGTGCTTGACTCTGACTCGGCTTGTCTGTGGCCTGTTTCAGTGCGAGGAAGCGGCCTACGAGGAGCGGCGGTACCCAGCTGGGAAGTGGGCCTGTGTCACCATGGGGGAGCCCATGTATGAGCAGAGCATCTCCATGAGCTTCATGAAGCTCATGCGCTACATCTGCAAGGAGAACTCTGTAGGTGTGTGCAGGCAGGGGCTGGAGGGGCTGGCAGGCTGCACAGAGGGAGGGCTTTGCCGCTGTCCGTCTGGAGTGGGGAGGAGGGCTGCTGCTGCTGCTGCTGCTAACACGCCGGTCTCACTGCCTGCCTACCTCTTTCCAGGTTGCCATCTGGGCATGACAGTCCCAGTGCTGAACGAAATCCACCTGACCAAGGAGGGGACCGAGCTGGAGCGTGAGGTCCTAACTGCCTACTATCTCCCAGCAGAGTTCCAGCAAAACCCCCCTGTTCCCATGGACCCCGAAATCCACATCATCGAGAGGGCACCGCTCCGGGTTATAACCAGGTGACCCCAGCACCAGAGGTGTTTTCTCAGCTCAGCAGAGATGTACAGATTCCCTGCAGGGCTGCAGTGGTTCCTTGGGCAGAGGGATGGGAGCTCTGGCTGTGGGAACGTGCTGGCTCTGTTGCTTATGCTGCTCCCTTTGCTGCAGGGTTTTCTATGGGATGACCACTGAGGAGACAATTCTGCGGGAGATCAGTCTCTTCTGGGAGCTCCTGGGCTCCACAGACACGGTGCTGCGGGAAACCTACATCGTGGCTTCTTACGAAAACCCCAGCATCCCCCAGCGCCGCAATGAGATCTGGTTCATCTGCCGGGCAGAGTGAGTCCCCTCCGTCACCGCAAGCCAGCGCGCGGCTGGACCCGGTGTAGATGGCAGTTCTGACCCAAAGGAGATGGAGCGCACCCCGACCCGCTATTCACCCACACAATGAGAGACCAAGAGACTGTGGGGTGGGTTTCCAGCCTGCCCTGCAAGGGTCCTGCCAGGGGAAATCCTGCTTGGTCTGCACTTCACCTGCCCCCACAGCTGAGGCTGGAGCTGGCACCAAGGACGACCTCTAGAGCAAGCTCTCGATGGGAAGCACGTGGTGGGGGCTCATTAAGGCAGTATCCGTGTGAGCTTGTGCAGTGTGCTAGCCTGGCCTGCACTGGGCTTGCGGAGCTGTGCCAGGGAGGCTGGTGGTGGACAGCATCACAAGGTAGAAGGCAAATGACTGTGTACAAGATGTGGGGCTCAGTGTGGCCTCTGGCCTGCTTCTTGTGAGAATGGCTGCCTGTCCTGAACAGAGCCACTGAAATGCTGCTACAGAGACAGTTGGGTTCAAAGGGGAAAAGGGCTTGAATTCAGGTGTGAATCCTGAATGTTTCCTGCTGGGGTGGTTCTCTTTGGACTGTTGCGTGCCTCCCTGGCTGTCACTCACCATTCCTCGGCCAGGACTGGGGCGCTGGCAGCCTTTGTCCATCTGTTGTGGGTGCTGTTTTGCAGACCTGCTGTGAGCTGAGAGGGGCAGGTCCAGATGGCAGCAGCAGCGGCACCAGTGTGTGTTGTGTTGTGCATTGATCAGTGAGTTTCACATCCATGAATATTGTCATGCTTTCCTGGGGGAAGCTGGCAGTGCCAACCGTAAATAAACCCAGCTCAAACCACTGCATCTACAGAACACTGATGGTGGGGATGGCGTGGGGGGGCTGGGTTGGCTGTCTCCTTCCTGGAGATGCTCCAGGCTGAAAAGCTGTGGCTAATTAGAAGGGCTCTAATTAGCCCAGGTTACAGCTTCCTGTTCAGCTAAGCACAGCCTCTGCATTACTGCACAGGCTGCTTCCATTGCTGCTCCAAGAAGTGTGGGCACACTCCCCTGCAGGTAAGGTGGTTTTCTGTTGGATGAGATCTGCCTCATTTTTCCCTGGTGCAGAAGTTGGATACTGTGGCTGTACTCCACATGGGCACCTGATCTTTGGAGCCAGGAGCTTCGCACCCTGCTACGGAATTCAAATGCGACTGCATGTCATGCTGGTTGGCTGCAGGAACTGGTGCACTCCTGCAGGGATGTGCTTAACTGGCTTGGTGTGGAGAGACTTTTGACTGCTTCTGACCCAGTTCCCAATGAGTTTCCTCATGCTGTATGCCTTGCTGCCTGCTGCTGTTGCTCAAACTCCAGCTCAGGCCCTTTGGCCCTACACTGCAGCTGCGGGGTAGGAATGGCGGGAAGGCCTGGCCACCTCTGTAGTCCCACTGTCCAGCAGCACAGGTGGCTTCTGCCACTCCTTTCTCCAGTCAGATGGCTGCTCACTGTCCTCTCCAGGCTGGCTTGCCCTCTGGCTATGGGGAGCTTGGATGCCCAGCCTGTGGCTGTGGGGAGAGTGGAGCTGAGCACGATACACCCTTCTCCGCAAGGGAGCTTGAGGCAGTCTGGGTAAGCACAACAAGGGCTGACAGCGGTTTCCTGGCTATCTTGTGATACAGTTCTTGTTCCTGGGGCACTAAATATGGACCCAGGAGAGGCAGTGACAGCCTGCAGCACTGAGGGCTGCTGTGGCAAGTGCTCCTCAGAGAAGTCCTGATACCTGGATCAGCAGTGCTTAGCTCACTTTCCCTCCTCGGGAAAGAGAAGCAATTCCCTCAAGCTGGGGTCAGGTGGTTTGGTATCAGTGGGAGAGCAAAGTCTGCGAGTGTGTGGGGGACAGAGACCCTTTCTCTTACTATATATCAGCTGTTTTGCTTGCCCTAAGCTTGCAGGTGGAAGTAAAACTTCCTGTCTAGAGGGTGTTGAATAGGCTACCACTTCCTCTGAGGCTGGTTGGTCCCCAACCAAAACCAGAACAGCTTTTGGTGGCAGGAGGTGGTGGCTTTCCTATGAGAAGAGGGGACGGGTCTGTGGTTACTGGCAAAGTTCCACGGCTGCATGCCCTGTGGGAGCAGCTCTGTGGTCTCCCAGGAGGTGGTAATGGTGGGGGCTTCTGGTGCAGCACCGGGCTGGCACCGCCGCACAGGGCAGCAAGCACCCTCCAATCCTGTGCCACAGGTTTTGCTGAGTAAAGGCTCCAGCATCCTCTGTGATGGATCCAGCAGTGCTCAGGGCCATGTCTGATGGCGAGTCTTCCACACAGTACCAAAACCAGTATTTTGGAGGCTCAACAAACCGGCTGGAAAGCTGGTGTTCAGAGTGACAACTGCCAGAGCCGGTGGTGCAGGGCTGCAGCAGGTTCCACCAGAGGCACTGGGTCGGGCAGAGAGGCTCCAGTCGGGGCCATGCAGATGGCCAGACCAGCTCTTACTGCTGTGCCTCATCTTGGGTCCTGCAGAGGAGCAGCAAAGGAGCGGGCAGCGTGCTGGACACTGGGACTCTTGTGTCCAGCCCTCTGCCCGTAGCAGGGTGCGAAGCTCCTGGCTCCTCGCTGCCCCGGTGCCTTCACAGGGTCTCTCACAGCGGTACAGACCGGGAGTTTCTGCCATCAGTTTAACAAACAGCCCGGCTACAAGGAGCCCCCGGGCGGGAGGGGAGCTCCGTCGCCTCCTCGCTGCTCGGGGCACCCCGGGGGCGCTGGCAGGAGCAGGGGGGTACGCAGGGGCTCCCGGCGCGACCCTCCCCGCCCCCCGTGCCGGCGGGGCTCTGCGGGGGATGGCGCCAGCGAGCCGTGAGNGGGCGCGGAGCCCCGCGCGGGGGGCGGGGGGGGGCGAGCCGGGCTCTGCCCGGGGGACCCCACTCCTCCCGACCCCGCCCGGTTTCCGGTGGCCCCCCCTCCTCCGGAACCCCTCCCGGCGGCGGCGGCGGGCGGGGCGGCGGCGGCATGGCTGGGGTCCGGCGGGCACGCTGACCGGCGCGGGGGATGGCGGCGGTGCGGAGGATGGCGGCGGTGCGGGCACTGCTGGTGCTGGGTGAGTGCGGGNCCGCTCGTCCCGCCGGCCTCGGGCGCGGAGCGGGGGCTGCGTGAGGCCCCATCTGTTCCTCCACGGGGGCGGCCGCGCCCCCGCCCCGCGCAGCCCCGCTGTGCTGCGGGAGCCGCCGGGGCGCCTCGCCCGGCTCTCCTTCCCCGGCGCGCGCCGGCTCGCCCTGCC
>VWZW01005379.1:24808-65836 GCA_013397115.1 Edolisoma coerulescens | reverse complement strand
GCCAGACATTTGCCGTCCTGGGAGACGGCGAACAGGCGCCCCCGGAGCCGCGCGCTTCCCGGAGACCCCTTTAGCGGGGCTTGGCTCCGACCCGCGCCCCTCCGGCCCCCTGGGCAGGGTTGACACCGGGAAGGCTGCGCGGAGCAGCGGGTGGTTTTCCTGTGAATTCTGGTCAGATCAGAACTCGGAGAAAAAACAGCGGGCACGCGGGAGTTCCCACCCGTGGAGATTTGACCTCCCGGCCGCTGAGGGGGTTTTGTCCCTTGCAGAGCGCATCTGGATGAGCCCTCTGCCCCGCCCCCCGTGCCACCCTCCCTGCCCGTTCCGAGCTCTGCGGCCCCTTGATTTTCCTGGCTGCTGCTTTTCACAGTGTCCAACTGCGAGGCCCAAACTCTCCTTCCCTCCCTCTGCTCCGTGGTCTTTCTCCCCAGTTACCTCCTAGCACCATTTTCCTTGTCTGAGGAGCCCAAGGTCTTGGCTGTGCGTGAGAGCCACAGGGGCTGTGAGCTGTCTTCCAGCCTAGCTTTGAAGGGTCCCATGGCTGTCCCATGCCACATCACCTCGTTTCTTCACTTAGGAACCTTGCAGAGAGGGAGGGTCCCACATTTTGCCAGTAGCTGTTTGCAGTCCTTTCTGTTTCACTGTGCAGACTTGTAGAGTTTGCTTTGCAGTTTCTGCTGTAAAATCAAGAGCAATCTTAGTTTAGCACCTGGGTAGAATACTGCCTCTGAGGGAAAGATACCTATAGCGCTGCTGCCCTTTCATATCTGGAGCCGTGGCTGAGCCCTGCTGCCAGGCGGCAAGTATTGTCCAATTTACAGCTGATAAGCACGAAAAGCAGCACTTACTTAGCTGATTAGCACCGTGATTGCCGTCCGCCTTGGCAGCCTTCTGGGAAGGCTGTTTCTGGAGGGGGAGTGCATGCTTAACTTGGGCTCTGGTTTGAAGTCATAGGGCCCTTTGGACCTGCCACAGCATTCACTTACGTGCCAGCAGGCCACCACTGGCAGCTGGGATGTGCAGACCTGCCTGTGAGGGCTGTCTGTCGCCTTTTCTGCCGCTCTGCAGTTGCTGGATTTTCTGTGCTGCTCCAGTCACGTACACTCCTCCTTGTTTCTCATGCTGAGCAGGACCACATCCTACAGTACCGGGGGGGACATGCAGCCGTCCAGCTCACAGACACTGTAAAAAATCTCAGGCACCATCAATGTAGCCAAAATGTGCGGTTTGATGTCTAGGTTTTATGGGCTGGTGGTAAGTTTTGTGGGCTGCAGGGCATTGTCTCTCTTTGCCTGTGGATGCTGTTTGGAAAGAGCCCTGGAGATAAAGACCTGGGAGGTGTGGAGTATCCATGGCTCACAGGTCCTTTGCCATGTATGTGTTCCAGAAGTGCTCGGTGCCTGGCCCCTCTTCCTGCACTTCCATTGTTCAGCGAAGCTGTGATCTTTCTGGCAGTGGCACTGCAGCATGCCAGATGTGTGCTGACTTCTGCTGGAACATGTGGTTGAAATGCTAGCAGAGGAAATATTTGCTGAGTCAACTTTCCTTTAAAGCAAAAAAAAAAATCCCAAAAGGCCTATTTTGTTCTGAAATGCCTCCATGTCCTGTGTTGAGCTGTGTGTTTCTGTATGGCAGTGCTTTTCTCGTGCTTGCTAGCAAGCCTGGTCTTAAAGAAGAAAATTTCTGAAAACAGGAGTGATCTGCTCCCCCTTGGGACTTGGCTGTGTTCATACAGTTCCCTGGGCAGGCTGGAACCTCGATGTGGCAGGAGCTTCAAAGGCATGGCAACTCCATAGTTGTGGCCATAGGCGCTTCTTTGTCTGCGCAGTGGGGTCCTGAACCACTGGGAACTGGCACTGATCAGGGGGTTGTCGTGTTCAAAGATCCCTTAAAGATGTGTTCTGAGCTCTTAATTGACCTGGAATGAGGCCATCTTCGAAAGGCAGATGGGCAGATGTTTAAACTGCAGCAAGCACCTGTATTTAGTTGCGTGCTGGGTGATGGATGTTCTTGCTGATGGGAGCGTTTCCTCCCAGTCTGCTGTGTCCCTGAGTGGATGGCAGCTCACATCTGCCAGTTGCTCAGATAGGTGGGTCTCACCTTGTTTGACCAAAAGCTGCTCCGTGCTGCATCCAAGCAGACTGGCATGTGTGTCGTGGGAAGGCGGGCTGCGCTTTCTCTAAAGGCCATGGAGCCCAAGGGGAATGGAGGGAAGAAGGTAAGAAAGGGGTGGGAAGAGAAGAGCCTGGCCTTGGGACGATGGACAAGAACACAAGGACCAGTTTGGCTGTAAGTGATAAGGCACTTCAAAGAGATCTGAAGGCTGTCAAGCCTGGTTACAGGTATTTACTAGAGGATCTTTACACTAATATTTTTCTTGCCTTCATTTCAATTCATCTGCTATTTAAGTTGCAAAGATCAAAGCTGTATTCCAGCAAGCACACGTGGACTAAAGTAAATAGCAGGACCTAGTACACCTCTTCCCAGTGAATAAACACTCTTTCCTCTCTGAACATTTTCAAGCATACCTCTCAGGCCTGGAATGCAAAATATTTCACATTAGCAGTGGATGTTTCCACTGCTTTTGATATTTGGGAACTTGGAACAAATGCTTATTTAGAAGTGGACAGACTTGGGTACAAACGTGCTCTTTGTGAAGGCAGTTGCTGCTGTGGTGTTTGGAGGGAAATTCCCTTGAGATTGGAAGACATGCAATTGTTTGTCCAGACCCCAAGGAACAGTTCTCGTTCTCCTAACATGAGTGTCAGTCTCATGGGCTGGGACAGGCAGCTCTTCGGGGGCCTGGAGGGCAGCAAGACTAACAAGATGCTTGGCAGATGCACAGGAACATTCTTGATGAGGTTGAAGTTGCACAGGGTGTTAGCTTTGGGTTTGGTGGGGTTTGCAGAGGCTGTGAACCAGCACAGTGGATTTTGCTGCGTAAGGCAGCCCCACCTGAGGCATGGCAGTACCTGCTGGAAAAGGTTGAGCATGTCCGAGGTGGAAGAAGGGCAACTGTAGTGTCTTTTACCTTTGTAAGAAATCAACTGTGTCTTCGAGAAGAGGAGGAAGAGAGATGGAGAAATGGTAATTTGACAGTCGGTAACATGTTGCTTCCTGGGCTCAGTGTGCGTTTCAGCATGGCAGAGGTGCCAAGATGGGTGGCCTGATTCCATGTCTTGCTCCTTGCCTGGAGGATATTGGGAGGTGGCATCCAAGAGCTACTTGTAAATGCTTTTAGTCTGCTGGAAGAGCAGACGTTGTATTGCGCAGAGGGGTTAAAGGGCTGTTCTGTGCCTGTAGCATACCTTGTGTGCTGCCTTGCCTGAAAGAAGCAGTCGTGCTGCTGGACACAGAAGGATTTGTTCTCTGAGGGAGATCTGACGAGGAAGGGGTGGGGATGCTGCAGGTTTTCAGGCTTTTCATGTGGCTGCTGCTAGAGCAGTGGCCATTCCCTGGGCTTTGTCATGGTTTGGAGGCTCTGCACATGGTTCACGTCTTGTTCCTGATGTCTTTGTGAGCTTTCAGTGGTCCAGAAATGTTGGGCTGTGGTTTTTAGGGAGGTTGTTCAGAGGGAGTTGCAAGTAAGGTGAGGGGCACTTGGGTGTTTTAGAAACTTTTGCTTGCTTCCTGATGCCGACACAGTTGAACCACAGCATATGGAAGCAAGCACGTGGATTTTTGGTTCTGGAGGATGTGGCCTGTTCAGAGTCCTGCACTTCTACCTCCTTCATCCTACCAGACACTGTCAGGATCTGCTCTGCTGGTTGTGTCAATCAGCTGTCAGCTCTCTCCTTTTCCTTGCCTGTCCCAGTGGCTGCTTTCCTGCGCTGCTGTTGGGTGTTATGGGAAGGAGCAGTGTCAGGTCACCTCTGAAGTCACACAGGACCAGCAAATCCACCTTTTCATTGCAATGGGAACTGTTGTTTTTGCCATTTGGTTTAGAGTGGACAGCTGGTGTGCCTAAAAAAGGACCAGAATGGAGGAAGGATCATCTTTGTGGAGAAGACCATCTCCTGTTTCACTCTTCCTGTGCCTTCTGAATATATCACTGTGCAGGCAGTAGGAAGGAAAAGAGGCTTGCTATGTCTTTATATGGATGTAGGTTGGTTTGGGAACTAGACCAGAGTCTTGCTTTGCAAGAGGTGTCTGTAGTCTCAGGGAGTGAAGCACTGGAAGAACAGTTGTTGGAGGTCTCTTCTGGAAATAGGTGAAGGAGAAGGGCGAAGGCCGATTGTAGTGAAGCTCCTGTGGGCTCTTGAGGTTGGAGGCATATTCAGTGTTTTAAGCAGCTGCAGCTCTCCAGGTCCAGGCTGTGAATCCAGGTGCTGCTTGAATAGAGGTTGAATGGATTTGTCCAGCGTTTCCTGTTGCCTCTGCCTTCTTTGGCACATTGCAACACAGTGAGGATGAACCCATGCCACCCAGTCAAGGCAAGGACTCCATTTCTGGTCATTCCTTTGTTCCAGGGAAATACTTGGCAGTAAGCACTGTTCTATGTTTACCTGTGTCTCCTTTTAATCTGTGCAGCTCTTGCTGAGTAGCTGTGGAAGATCTTCAAGCCAAAACACAAGTGGTCTTTGTTTCTAAGCATCAATTTGTGTTGGCAGCCAGGTCTGCAGTGCATGTGCTTTTCATTGACTGCTGCTTCGGCTCTGTTTCTCACTCCTGCCAGCTCTTTTTTAAACTTCATACAGAAATGTTTTTCCTGAGCTTAAAAGGCTGACCTGTACAGTACTTCTAGTCTTAACTTAAGCCTTGTCTTTTTCAGGGAAGTAGTCTCTGTCTGGTCACAGAATAGATTGCTTACCTCTGCTTTGGGAGATAACTAATACACGCTGTCTCATCAGCAAAGAGAGAGGCAAGAGGGGGGAACTTCAGAGTTGTTTGCAAGTTTCCGAAAGCCTGGTCTGTGTGCCTGGGATGAGGAGTTTCGGTGTGCCTGCCCAGCTCTGACTTTTCCCAAGCTTGCTTGTCTTAGCAGTTTGGGAAAGTTGATGGGTGGGTGCTATTTTGATACTCTTTGCAGACTGTTACTGCCTGGGGCTGCTCCTTTTATTTGATCAGCTTTCAAAAATCCGTCCTCTGTTCTCCGATTCTGACCTTCTGAAATTGTTCTGCAAGGGCTTCTCTTGAAAATGCATTCTAATCCTTAAAAATTTTAAGTGCCATCCAGGCAAGGCCCATGTTGTAATTAAAACATTTCTGCTGGTAGTGAGTGGATGAATGCTGAGGTGTTCAGGTGCCCCGGAGAGCAGAATGAAAACCATCCGGGTCCAACTGCAGAATTCAGAATGGAACAGTGAGGAGCACTCGTGAACTCCTGTCTCCCTGCACAGGGGGTGCACACAGGTTGTGTGTCAGGGGAGGGGGCAGGGCTGGTTTTAACTGATGATTCCTCCTGTGAGACGGGGCTTGCCAGTGGGATACCAATGGCCCGTCTTCTCCTTGTCAAATGAGGCTCTGACTTGAATGGAGCGGGCAGGGATTTTGGCATCTGTGAACTGGAGTGTGCACAGGGCCCCTGAGCGTGCATGAATTGAATCCACTGCTGTCAGGTGGTCTGCACCTCTGTGAAGTTGGGATGTCTTGGATTGATGGTCGTATTGTGCAGGATGATGAATGAGGAAAACTGATACGAGCAGATTCCTGTCTGGAAGGTGGTGTGATACATTTGATTTCAGGGCATGAACCTTCCCTCTCTGGAAAACAAGATGTTGCATGCTGGGAGAAAGCAATGACGTAGGGTTGCTGTCTGTGCTGGGACGTGGTGCAGAAAGGGGCTGGGGTTTGTGTGAGTGAGGATTACAAGTCTCTTTGTATTTCAGCCCCTGGCTGACCTGTGTTCAGTTCCTAGGTGACTTCTGTCTGTAAAACAGCAGTGTCCGTGAGCGCTGTGCACTCAGACCTCGGTGCTAATGACCAAGATGTTTGCAGCTCTAAGATGACAGGCTTTATAACTTTTCCTCTCCTGTGATGCTGCTGTGAAATGAGGTTTGTCCCAGCAGCAGGATTTGACCCTTTGATGCAGCTCAGGCCACCCTGAAGAGCAGCCAAGACTGCACCCTTACTGCTGTAGATCTGGGCAGACCGGCAGGTTGGCTCTGTCCTCTGTCACCCCAGAGGAAAGCCAGACGGGTCTGTCCCCAGAGCCATGGCATGTGGAGGCCAAGTCCCACTCTGGCTGCACTCGTGTGCCTCTGGGCAGCTTTCTGTGAGTGATGCTGGCACAAGATAGGCACGGTATTGCTTAAGACCAGCTATAAACGCTCTCCTCCTTGCAGTTGCTCATTGGCTTCTTTGGGAGCACAAAGGAAGCCTTTGATTCCAACCATACAGTGGCTGTCCAAATGGTTAAGGGCAGGACAAGCTGCAGCTTGCAAGTGCCTTTATTGCTCTCCACTGCAGCGTGCCTTGGTGTGTGTCCTGGCTCTGCTGGGGCAGCCCATCACTCCTGTGGCACGGAGCTGCTCCATGCTGCTGGCTCTCTTGAGGTCGCTGGCAGTGCCTGGGTCACTGGGAAGCTTTCATGGGAGAGAAGATTATGGATTTTGTCTTTCCCAGCAAAGGCGAGACCAGAGAGAATAAAGCCAGACAGTCTTGCAGGGTGCCGCAAAGGGCAGTGCATCCAGTTCTCCTTAACCATTCATGGGAGCATAGATGGGTTTGTGCTGCTGAGGTCAAGTCATGCAGTTGCCTCTGCAGAGGGACCAACACCAAAAGTCTCCTTCAGCAGTTGAAAGAATTGTGCCAATTGTCTTGGACCAAAGAAAACCAAAGCTTCTCACGAGTTACTTGATGTTCTTTGTTCCTATCCATCCCTGCCTGCTGTAAACACCATGAGCCTGGCACACATCTGAGCACCTGCCAGGTGCTATGGGAGTGGCCAGTTCCTGGGCTGAGACTTCTTCTGTAGCAGCAAGGTCTTGTTCTGTGATTGTTCTTTCTTCCAGCTAGCTTTGAGCAGTTCTTTATCCACCATATTCCAAGCAAAAGCTGAGCGACAAAGGCAACACATTTGATTTTTTTTTTTCCTCTGTTGAGTTAACCCCTGGTGGCTCTCCCTGCATGTTGTGTGTGTGCTTGCACCTTCAGATGTGTTAAGTGGAGGAGCTACTTGCTGGGCCCTCACCAGCACTGACCCTCCTGCCCCGGTCCTGCCTCTGTCTTGCTGCCTTTTTCTGGCTCAGATACAGCTGTTCCTTTTCCAGTTGTGTCTCCTATCTCCACCTCTTCCTGATTCCTCTTCTGTATCCAGACCTGCCATAGCATGCCACACGCCCCCTTCTCAGACTTTGCTGTTGCTTGCTTTCTCTCCAGTGCCTGCCTCTGGGCACTGCTGCTTTCCCAGGTGTGGCTGTGGCTTCCTCCTGCCATCTTGAGATTGCCTTTGTCTCCTTGAGCCAGGCCTCCAGTTCACAGCAGGTGGTGAGAAATCAGGGCTGGGGCAGGGCTGCTGAGATGTTCAGGTGGTTCGTGGGAATCATGAGACTTTCCGGATAAGGATCCTTCCGCTCAGCTGAAGGAAAGTCTCAAAGCCATGTGGCCTGAAGCAGAAAGCATTAGTCTGAATGGTTAACATTTTGGCAAGGAAATAACAAAGAGTGTCATACTGGGCATCCTTCACCATCATGTTTGGTTTCTGTGGCCTTGCTGGGATTTGGCCCTGCCTCTCACTGGCTGGAGATGCATTCCTGCAGACAGAGGCCTGCCATGGGTTTGATGGAGCAATCCATTATACCTGGGTTGCTGAGTGGCCACACTGAGCAGCCAGGCACCTGCAGGTATCTCAGCACAGCTCCTTGCTCTGCAGGACCTGGATGTTGAGTGTCTGTTGCCACTGTTTGTGTGCTTCCTTGGCATTTGGTTGCTTAGGACGTCCAGGTACTCCTCACACTGCTGGCTTTGTGACTGTCCAGTTAGAACTATTTGTTCTCCAGATATACTGGAAATCAGCTTTTCTGCTGCAGTGGAGAAAAGCACTTACTTTTCAAGGGGGTCTGGTTAGTATGAATTTCTGTCTCAGTGAGTCTGTTATAGCCAAGCTTTTCTTTAATTTGACGCTGGGGCTTAGCATTAGATTTATCTGTACCAAACATTCCACCTAGTTATCGATTTGTGAAATATTCCAGAAAGTGCCGTGCTTCATCTTCTTCCCACTGAGTGACTTTTCTCCATTTTTAGCTGAGATAATGTAGCAATGTCTCATAGAGAAGCTACCTCTTGATTAATATTGCATGAGCAGAAGAAATTTTAGCTTCTCCATCTGCTCTCTTATTTTTATGGCTTTTAGTATAGATTCATAAATGGCTTTAATGAAAATAAACAAGGAACTGTTCTTTTCTGTGCCCTCTTTGCTTTCAGAGGTGATACTGCAGGTCCAGCCTCCCTGGTGATGTTTCTTCCAGGAGGTAGGTCCTGGACAACAGCGCTTCCCTGCACAACCGTAAATGATGACTGTGAAATGGGGCTGATCTTCAGCTTTCTAGCAATGAAAAGAGGATCTAGGAGAAATCTGCAGACCTGTAGGACATAGCTGGAGATAGATATGGGGAGCTGTGGATGGTGCTTTGTAGCCAGAAAGAAGCTGGTGCCGTGCAGATGGAAAATGGACGTGCAGTGCACAGCAGGCAGTGTTCATGAACAAGTGTTCCTGAAACACTCGTGAGGGTTGGCACAGAAATCACAGAACCCAGCAGGAAGCCCTGGGCAATCAGTCCATCCTCCTCAAGGTTCAGAGGCAGCCAGAGGTCAAAACCCAACAGTGTAGAGCCCATATAAATAGAAGAGGCACCAATGCAGGAGTGAGGCCTATCTCAGATGTCCCCTCAGTGCCTTTTCGCAGCAATTTTTAGTTTGCAGCGCTGCGGTGGCTGCTAGGAAAAGTGAGTGTCTCTCCTGGGAGCTTCTTTCCTTCCTGTGGGAGGGGAGCAAGCAGGTTAAACCTCCAGTAAACCAAGTGGTGAAGCAGGATGCTCCAGAGACTCACCTCGAGCGAGACCCACGACGCAGGTGTGCTCTGCGGGGAGCCCAGCAGTAGGATTGCCCCTGATCTAGTGTTGCACTGTGGCATTTCCCAGTCTCCATGACTTCTCCTTGTTCCTGGGAAGGCAGGGTGGCTGGGTGCGTGCTTGTGGGTGGGCTATGCAGAGGCAGCAGCAGGAAGGAGTGCACAACTGAATGCCTGCAGCAGTTGCCAGAGCATGGGTGTCGTTTTCAAGACCATGGCACTGGATGAACCATTTCTCCCATGAGCTGTAAGCTGTCTGGAGAGCTTGGCCAGCTGGATCTTCATGGCAAATCCATCTGAGTCTCCACAGGCATATAACTAAGGGAAACTTAGCTGTAAATATACTGACATGACCTGGAGAGAGATTTAAAATATTTATCCTAGAGCAGAGCTTGGGATATAAATAAGCTCCCTGTCTGTTTCCCTGCACGCAAGGCTCAGAAGTGCAGCTGTCCCTTTGTCCCCAGCTCTCAGAGTCCTCTTTGGGACCAGAAAGTTGCTTATGGGTGGGCTTGAAGTCCATACAGATGGTGTAAACATACATCTGTCAGCAAAATGCAGAGGGTATTTGCAGTAGTGTAGATGTGAGTTTTTGACTGCAACTTCTGTCCCCTCATTGCCCCTACAGCTGCTGGCCCTGCTCTGTTGCTCTCAGGGTGTTTGTGGAGTTTGCTGGTGAGCCATATTTTGGGTAAAGTTGTAACCCTCACACTTGGCCCCCTGAGCAAGCAAGATTTGCAAGATGTCCAGCCCAAGCATATCCAGAGGGAAGCACAGGTCTGGGTGGTTCTGGGGAGGTTTTCTTCCTTCCAGTGGCTTTGGTGGCAGCACGCAGAGAAACAGCTCAAGGAAGCACTTTCAGTGGCAAGTATGCTTCATTCTCCAACAAACGCTCCTGGGAGGGCAGGAAGGGCTTGCTGGCAGGAGTGGCCCATGCCCAGTGCAGCCTTGGCGACCTCGCTGCACGGAGAGGAGCTGGCTGTGAGCAGCAGCTTTGTCTTCCATGGTTGCTGAAGCAGCTGGCTCTGCTTGCAGGCCTCGTGTGCCTGCTGCTCCTCTTTGCACCGCTTCCCTCGCCCTGGCCTCTTCCCACCCCCGCCCCCACGCCCTTTTGTCTTTACAGCCTGAGCTTCCATTCTCTGGAGCGGCTGGCTTGGGCTCCTATTTGCTGAAGGGAAGTGCCAGACAGTTTTATGGACCTTCTTCTGTTTTTTCCCGTCATCTGGAACGGTGTTTCAGCTGGAACAGGAAAAACGCAGAGCCCTGGCCAGGAGCTCCATCCACTCACACAGTGCTGTTATGGGGGAATCCCTTTTGGCTGGGCTTGGCATGGCAGGAACATCGTCAGCCTTTGGCCCTCAGCCTGGGTGCAAGGATGTGAAAATGGATTGGCAAGAGCTGGTGTGATACCTGGAGGTGCCATGGGATGACCTCGGAGCCACACAGACCCTGTGGGTGCAGCAGTGCGGCCTCGCTGCCACTGGGCCTTGCCTCCAGCCCCGGGGCAAGGAGTGCTGAGCCAGCTCTGTCACAGCTCTTCCCAGCTGGCAAGACCTGCCTGCCTGTTCAACACCGCCTGGGCTCTCCTCTACCACCAGAGGAGTTTTGCTTAGTAAAGACCTTTGCATTCTCCCACAGCCCGTGCTTAAATTGTGGGGGAAGCATCGTCCCTCAAGGCCCCTGCACAGAGAGCATGTGTCTCATCCTGGTTCCACTTGGCATCTGTCTACCGTGTTTCCTTTAGAGGGAGAAAAGTGCAGTACCTCTGCTGTGCTGGCCAGACAGCTTCGCCTTCAGATCACTGTGTCTCCTGCCAGCAGCAAACATCAGGTTTGTGAGGAAAGCAGGGAATTGCTCAAGGGCTCAGAGCAAGCCTGGGAGAGTTGGTTGGCAAGACCAGTGCGTGCAGCAAGCCTGTCAGCTTGACGCTGAGTCGCCCTTGAAACATTTGTGTTTCTCACTGGGGCTTGGCAGTGCAGCTGGCAATGTCTGCTCAGGAGCCTTTGGCTGATGCCGCATTAGAGATGGTTTCATTGAGCCAGCAGGATTCCTGTCTCCTGCGCTGGGCTTGAGGCCTCCTGTCTCACTTGTTCCTCTGTCTCTGTTTATCTGCTATGGAGATGTTATCCCATGGCCATCATTGCCTGTGATGCCCAGCGAGCAGGTATGGGCCCACTTACTCAGCCAAAGCAAGCTTCCTTTTCCACAGGCCAGGGGCCAGGTGGTGCTGCCAGCCCACAGCTGTGCCCTGAGTGTTTGGGCAGGAGAAGCGGTGATCTGGCTGCTAACTCTGCCCTGTTCCTCTCCCAGCTGCACGACTGCAGCACTGCACTCATGGCTTGAGCTGGTTCTCTGGGCTGGCTGCTCAGAAAGGGGATCTGGACTTCTCTTAGGGGCCTGGGACCACACAGTGACCCAGAAGAACAGCATCCTTTCCCTGGCACAGTGTCCTGTGGAGATACCCATGTCCCCTCTTGCAGCGGGTGCCGGGAGCACGGGCATGGCTCGGAGCACTGTCAATGTGCTCCCAGGGCAGACGGGCAACTCCTGCAGCTCCAAGGCCAGTTGTTCTGGTTCAGCAGCCCCAGCAGTTTCAGGGAGCCAAGGAGCTTGGCTACCTTGGGGAGTTCCCTCTCTTGCTCCCAGCTTTTTCCTGTTTGAGCGAGGTGCTGAGATGTTGGGAGAAACTGTGGGGCAAAGCTCAGCTCTCAGTTCAGCCCAGACACATTCTCCATAAAGACCACTAGCAAATCCCATAGCCTCGGGGACAAACTGTGCAGCATGGTGTCTGCCCCACCAGATCAGGTCAGCCTGCAGTGGGGTGTTGGTTGACAGCAGCCCTGCTTTGCTTGGGAATGAGGAGGAACCTCCCAAAATACTCCCATCGCTCTCTGGCTGCGGAGTAGCGCCCCTGTTTGCTGTTCTTGTTCATTGCCAGAGTAGCAGCTAGTTCTTATCTCGCTCCCCACCCACCTGTCCCTGCCTGCAGAGGGTATCATCACATCCTGCTGCTTTGGTTTGGCTGCTGCCTGGCTTCGGGCACACAGGAAGGCAGGGTCTCTGCTCACTGCTGGTATGAAGGTGAAGGCAGGGAGCTCCTAGGGCAGAGTTAGGAAACTGAGCTTGGGATGGTCTTGGAAGGAGCAAGCCTGTGGGATGCGTGGCTGGGGAGGAGACTGGGGTTCAGAGGGTCTGCACTGGGGAAGTCGGATGGGCAGCATGAGGAGCAGAGGCAGGGAAGCCCCAAACTAATTTGAACTGGGCAAATGAGTGAAGTCAGTGTGAGGATAGCCTGGCTATGCTGACACGTGCTGGCAGCTGTCAAGAGTCTACAGCTGGTTACTGTCCTCGTGCTGAGCCTTTTTGTCAGTTCTAATGGCCTCTTCTCCTGCAGCAGATGTGCGAGCAGTACCTGCCTGCCTTGGCATGGAGCTGTGTGCAGAGCTCGCTGCCCTGCTGTGTGTGGCAGCGAGCTCTTCCCAGGGCCCAGCTGTGCCCCAGCGCGTCACCGCCAGCGCTGCCTTAGCATCTGCCCCAGCAGTTGATTCACAGTGTTCAAACCCCTGTGGCTTTGTTCTGGTTTCTTGGGATAATTGCTCAGAAACTGGGCTTGGCCATTCCCAAGTATGGGATCCTGGGCCTGGAAGGGCAGGGGTACCCCACAGCTTGCAGCCTCTCGGAACAGTTTTTGGGAGGTTAATGGGAATTGTGCTACATGGTTGCTGCTTTTTCCCTTCTCTTTTATTTTGGGTTTTTTTCTCCCATTCTAAAGCTTGGTTTGAAAGGTAGGATTGGCTTCTCAGTATTTGCTTGGTTGTGTTCCATGCAGAAAGCAGTGGAGAGAGGTGCTGCGGGGCACGTGGAGCGAGCTTGGTGGTGGTGTGTGGGATCATGTCTCTTGCAAATCTGGAGTGAACTGCCACGAAAGGCTGAGCTTCAGTGGTCACCTTAGCAGACCCACACTCTCACAGCAGAGCTGCTGGATCCAGGTGCATGGTACAACCGTAGGGGCAAATACATGATGTTTTCCCAAGTTCCAAATCATCTCGATCCACCCCAGTGTGACCTGGAGCTCCTAGGTGCTGGTGCAGTTCCTCCTGGCTCATGAAGACAAAGCCACTCTAGCAGAGCATTTCTTGGAAATCACAGAATTACAGAATCGCCAGGTTGGAAGAGACCTCTAAGATCATTGAGTCCAACCTGTGCCCCAACACCTCAACTAAACCATGGCACTGAGTGCCACATCCAATCTTTTTTTAAACACATCCAGGGATGGTGATTCCACCGCCTCCCTGGGCAGACCATTCCAGTACTTTACCACTCCTTCAGTGAAAAACTTTTTCCCGATATCCAACCTATATTTCCCTTGATGCAGCTTGAGACTGTGTCCTCTTGTGTCAGTTGCTGCCTGGAGAAAGAGACCAACCCCCAGCTGACTACAACCACCTTTCAGGAAGTTGTAGAGAGTGATAAGGTCACCTCTGAGTCTCCTTTTCTCCAGGCTAAACAACCCCAGCTCCCTCAATTATTCCTCATAGGCCTTGTGTTCCAAGCCCCTCACCTGCTTTGCTGCTTTGTGCCCATGGTTGCTTTCCTGGGTGCAGAGTGAGTTTTTGTTTTTACTTTAGCTGGAAGGGGAAAAGATGTCGTTTTAAAAACCTTATATGATGAGTGCCCAAAGACTTTCCAGATGTTGGGCTGCTCGCTGTGTTCAGAGCTCCTTGCCTGAATCAAACCATTTCCATCTGGCCTGGTGGTTTATTGCAACTCTACCCATCTGAGAGGCTTTCTCGATTGGAACCTCTTGCACGGAGGAATATGCTGGCTGGAAATAATTTGGGGATGCAAATATCTCTGGGTGTTTGGCTTGGCTGCCGTTCCGGCGGTATCTGCTAAGCAGTGGAAGAGGCTGTGTGTGGAGCAGGCATGCTCCCAGCAGCTGCCTTCTGTGGCTGTAGGGGCCGGCCCAGGAGGCAGAGGGTTGTTCATGTTACTGAGCATTCATGATTTTCCTTGCTTGCTTCTAGGGCTTCAGCTGGCGCAAGTGAGCCTGCTGGCTCTGTGTTTGTGACCAGGAGGGGAGGAAAAGCTGACCCATGTGTTGCTCCCAGTTCCTGGCATGCCAAAAATCTGCTTTTATATGAGCGTGTTCATAATGAACTGTGCCAGGAAACACATGGCTTGCTTGAGACATGAATGGGAGGTCTGTATGGGGCCCTGTGCTCACTGAGAGCCTCGCAGGGACAAAGAGCCGATGCCGGCGTGCACTGCTTGCTCTGTGGCAGTCTGTGTCCTGTGGGCTGCAGTGGATGGGGAGCAGAAGATGGGACCAAGGTACAAAGTGCTTGGCTGATCCAGTGGTGGCAGAGAGGACAGGACAGGAGGCCAGGTGAGTGGTTTTACTGCCTGCTGCTCTTTGTGGCTCTCCTGGTCTGGAGAGAGCTGGCTTCCTGCTCTGGGGATGTGGCTGTTTGCAGTGAAGGCTGGGTTGGAAGGAACCCAGGCACTGCAGGCAGGCAAAGTGCTGCTAATAGCTTAGGATGACAATTGTGGAAGGGGATGAGAGAGAACAGGAGAGATACATGAAGCCCTTTGGGCCCTAGCTACCATGAGGGCAGAGGGGCCATGCAAGCTGTGCCTGGCTGCAGCAGGAAGAAAAGGCTGTCAGGGGAGAGTTGCAGTCCTGAGCATTAGCAGCACTTCAGTGTCCCGAGTGTCGCTCCCTTGTAGGAAGTGCTGCCAAGCCTGCGTGGGCTGAGCTGCTGCTGAGCAGTGCACACCCAGCACATGAGGAGTTAAACCTGCCTGCAGGCAGTGGAGCCTTGTTCTGACAGAGGGCTCAGCGAGTCCTCTGGACCAGCTAGCTCAGGATGCTCTAGCTCAGTGATTCCATTGCCTGGCCTTTGGAAGCGAGCCAGAGCTTGAATGCAGAGTTTGCTGCTCTTTGATCCAAGAGTGACTCAAAGCAAAGCCTAAGCGCTGGAGCCATTCCCAAGGACTCAGCAACTGAAGGAATTGCTGCCTGCAGACAATGATGTTTAAGTTGCTCCTAAAGACAAGACCTGTTTGATAACGTTTTCTGGGAGCGTGTTACTGAAACCTGTGAGAGGCCAGGACCCCAAGCCCTAACACCATCCTTGCTGTGCCTTTCGTGGCCTTGGGATGGAGCACAGGTTGTGGTCTTTTCTGAAAATGTACCTGTGGTTGCCTTTGACAGCAGACTTCTGCTGTGGCCCAATGTCTTTCTCAGAGAACACGGTGATAAATCAGTCCTGTGCTTGGGACATGGGACCTGAGCGTGAGCTTCAGTCCCTTCTGCTCTTTTCCTTCAGGGGCCATCTTTCTTGTGGCCCTTAGCTCTGCCCCTGGGCTCGCAGGGAGCCAAGTCATCCTCCAAGCTGTGGTTCTGGTTTGTTGGTTTTGCTTGGGGTTAGCAGCAGCTAAACCTGCTGCTGAGGGATGCAGTGGCAGCTTCAGAGCGATGCTCTGCCTGTGTCTGCCTTGCCTTGTGACCGGTTTAGGGAGCTGGGAGCGAGTGTGGCACTGCGATACGAGTGAGTGCATTAGCTCACCCAAATCCTCCTTTTCCTTGGTGGTTTCTCATCAAAGAGCAATAGCCTGTGTTGCTGCTGGACAAATTGCAGAGGCTTTGTTTCTTCCGTGGTCTGAGCAATGGCAGGGGCAGAAGCATAAAGGTCCCAGTGTGGATATGGCGGGGTGGTGATGTATGAGGAGTGGATTCCAAGGGGGCTAAAAGCTGCCGCTGCCACCTTGCTTTGCTGAGGTTTGTTACCTAGCCGACACATCCAGAGTTGGTAGCTGAGTTAAAAAGTGGTGAAAAGGTCTCTTAATCCTGGTCTCTCAGCCTAAGTCTCAAGTGCTGCAGCCTGGGGATAGGTTTAGGCTACTCCTGCTGTTCACCTCAAGTTAGTGGTGGGGACTAGGCCACCTCTGGCCGGGTCACCGTTCTCTCTCCCAGCTGTATCCCTGGACTCCACTCTGCAGGAATGTGCATCGTGTGGTTGCTGCAAGGTGCCCAGGGCCTTCCCTTAGTGAACTCCTGTGCTCCTTAGGTGCTGCAAAGGGCCCTGCAGGTTTGGGGAGCCAGGGGGAGCCTTCCCGGGGAGCATGGCATCTTTGCTAACTATTGATGGACAGGGAACAAATGTTTAGCAGTGTGTTACCAAGCTCTCTTTCAGTGCTGAGCTGGTGGTGTAAATACATTCAGCTCCCACCTCAGGTCTGAGACTTGCATGCTTGTTGTGCAGCCCCAGGAAGAGCTGGCTCCACATTGGGGCTGGGACAGCTGTGAGCTCCTTGCTCTGGCATGGGAGTGTGTGAGGTCCGCTCTGCTTTGAGAGGCCAGACAGATGCTGGCCAGCCATGTCCTCTGCCAGAACAGCTGGCTGGGCCAGTTTTTGCAGCTGGCTGCTTCCATCGCATCCTGGTACTCCTGGGTCTTAGTTTTGTTTCCTCTAAGCCAGATGTACCCCTCCATAGCTGGGGCAGGGCTGGCTGAGGCCTCCTGCTGGCAGGGGAGAAGAGGAAGAGGATGGTTCCCTTTTGGGGAGAAAGGATGGGTGCAGTTTGAGTGCTCTGGGCTTTGCTGTCCTGGGCACTGGAGATGAATTTCAGATCCTCCAAACTGCTGTTCCAGGTGCAGAGCATTAAAGGAATTGGCTTGCACATCTGGCTGAGCTGACCCAGGGTGAATTTTGCTGGAGTGCTCCTGGAAGCAAGTCTGCAGAATAATGCTCCTGGGGCCTGGCTGGAGAGGGGGGCTGGGCTACAAGCTGCAGAAGCACCACAGTGCTGGGCTTGCTTTCCAAACCAGGAAGCCTTATACTTGCACAAAGCCCTCTCCCAAATCCCATTCCCATGCTTTTAGTTCCTTGTTTGGTTGCAAGCAGCTTTGGGATTACTCATATCCTGTGGTGTCTGTGAGGTTGGTAAAGTCTTGGGTACGAAATGAAATGGATCCTCTCCTTTTCCCTTCCTGTCCTTTGTCCAGACCTCTTTTAGTTTGGAGGAGCTGGTGCCCAGGAGCTGCGCACTGGGCATGCCTGGATGTGGGCAGTTTGGGATTGATGGGAGCATGGATCTCCCACAGGGCTGGGGATGTGGAGCTTTGCATTGTGCTTCCAGCTGCCTTGCCTGTTGCTTCCCCAGCAGGGCTGTAGGTGAGAGAGGTGACTGTGGGCTCAGCAGGAATCTGAGGCTGTGCAGCAGCTGAAGACTGTGTGGTTGAGGCTGCATTCCCAGGCGATGTCGTTAGGCAGGGAGACCATGATTTTCGGATTGTTTCAAGATGTAGGCAGCCTGGCCTGTCAAGCAGGGCAGGAGATGTGCTGCCTGGTCTCCCCAGTTGCTTGCCCAGTTGCTCTGCAGTTCCCAGATGGTGTTGGGCTACTGGAGTGTCCCCAGGTGAGCCTGTGGGACTGGCACTGAGGCGTTAAAGCAATGAATGCAAAACCCAGCTTGGGTCGAGGCCTGGCTTGTGATGTTGCCCCATGTCCTTGCAGCCTGGAAGATGACCATGAAGGTTTGGGCTTGGTGCCATGGCAGGGACTCACCAGGCAGCCTCCCTGGTGCTCTCAGGCCTCTTGTATGGTGGAGAAGGTGGAGTGCCTTCTCTGCCAGGCGTGTCCAGGCTGTGCCAGGACCACAGACCCTCTTGTTGGCTGCAGCCCTAAATATAGCCTTAGAGAGAGCTGGTCTCCCAAGGGTGAGTCCTGCCACCCCACATACCTTCTGGCTTTCACCAAAAGCCCAGCACCCCATGAAGGTCTGCAGCCCATGAGGTTGGAGCCTGTTGCCCAGCTATGTCCATGGCACAGAGTGAGGGCACAGTGTCCAGCCTCAGAGGGTGAGCATGGAGACAGAGGGCTGGGCAGTTTGCTGCCAGCTCCTTCCCCCAGAACCCTACAATGTCTCTCTGTTTAGGTGTACTAAACCTGGTGCTTCTCAGGTGGGAAAAGATGTGAGATCCCCCAGAATTCCAGCCCCAGTTTCCCTGTGCTAGCCCCCAGCTCTGCCATGGTTCCCCCAGATCCTTATTGCTCTTTTGGTGCATTTTCTTACAGCTCTGGCTGATGAAAGGAGCAACTCTGATCTATCTTACTCTTCTAGCTCTGGAGAATGGTCCCAAAGACATTCCCAGTCCGTGCTGAGTCTGCTGCCACATCACTGCATTAATGCTGTGGCAGCCTTTGAGGGGCTTGGCTACCATGGGGCTGGATCTCCTTTACCTGAGGTGTGGAGAGTCCTTTGCTTCCTGGCGATCCCATAGGATTGAAAACTTACTCTGCAGAGCTTCAGACAGCAGTGACTTACTTCATAGGGTTGCTCACAAGTCTGTCCTGGATATGGCTTTGTCAGTTTTATTTGTCACCCTGAAATGCTCTGGCTGTGCTCAGTCTGGAGTCCGGCGATGGCTGAGTCCTGGGGACATCCCAAGACAAAAAAGGGAATTGAGATACACTTGTTAGAAAGTAGGACTGGTAATGCAGATGGTGTCACTGTTTTTCCTGGGAAGCTGCTGTTTGCCTCCTTAAATAAATGAAATGAGTTTTGTGCGGGGGGTACCACTGCCTGAAGGATGCTGTGTTCCTGCACTCAAATCTTTGCCATGAGGATGATCTCAGAGCCAGGATGGGATCTGAGCCTGCTCTTTTCTCCATCCTTGTGCATCCTACTAGTCCATGTCCCCTCCCTGCAGATGATTTGCTTTGTGGTGTGTGGGAATGATGCCCTGAGGACCTATAGGTACCAGTTCAACTTCCCTACACAATTCACTTAACCTTTATCTATTACCTCAACAGGAGGGTTTTGCATTTCAATTAAGTATCCTTTGGGCAGCACACCACTGTGTGTTTTCAAGTGTGCTGCATTTCAAACATGTTTATCTAATCTGAAGATTTCCTGAAAAGCTTTCTGTAGCCACAGTTGAGAGGCTTTAAGCCAGAAACATGTGTGGAGGGTTTCTTTTCCTCCCAGCCAGGGGTGGCCTCTGTCACATGCATATGCAGAGGCCGGGTGTTGGGCAGCACACACATTTGGGACTGCTCCATGCTGGCGTTGGCTTTGCAGGACCGTGGCTGGCCCAGCTGTGTTGCTGGGGTAGAGCTCTGCACTGGCTCAGTCTTGCTAAGGCTGATGTGGTGTTGCTGGCTAGTTTTTGGGGTGACTCTCACTAAGGGAAGAGAGTCATTTTGCTTCGTTCAGCAGCTCCCAGCCATATGTCCCAGCCCAGATGAGCTCATGAAACCACAGCAGAAGCATGCTGTGGGAAGGTGTCCAGTCTGAGCTGGGCTTGCCTTTGCTCTCTCCTCTGGGCAGCCTCCAGTGGCTGAGCCACAAGTGGCCATGGCTCTGCCACACAGGAGAGCTGGGAGGTCCTCCAGCTGCTGAGTGGAGCAAACAGAGTCATTTTCTTCTTTATTCAGCACAGGTGGGGATTGTTGGCTTTATACAGGTTTTACCCGAACTCTGGCATAATGGCATCCCAAAAGTAGCCCTCTGTTTAGACAGCTTCCTTGAGCCTCTGTCCCAAAAGCCCAGGAGGTGGAGGGGGGATGCAGGAGCCCTGCTCACTGCAGCCTTTTCCTGGGCCAGGGTTGTACAGCTGCTACAGGCAAGTGCAGCAGTTCCCATCTCCAAACCCCAGCGCTCTGGATTGAAGTACTGTGAAAAGCTGTGTCCAACTCTGGGCTTCTGATGTCTTCTACCCCAAAACTGTCTGGACCACATCCAGCTGCTCCTGGTCTTTCCTTGCAGCCCAAACCTGGCACGTGGTTGGGACAATGGTTTCCAGCATGTGTAGCCAGTTCACCAATGGCACCTCGGATGCTATTGTCAGAACAAAACACAAGTTTATGGCTCTTGCTGCACTTTAATGTTTATTTATCCCAGTTTGCCTTGACACCTGTTCTCATGAGGTGTTCTGAGCTGAAATGATTGTGTCCATTTCCCCAGCATGGAAAACAACAACATAAATAGTTCCTCCTGTTTCACCAGGGAGCTGGATGCCAGTGTTTCCTGACACTTGGTAAAATCCCTGCTTCCCCACGTGGGACTTGTGCCAGGCCTTCATCGTGTCCTCTGTCCTCAGAGCCACATCCTCCTGCCTGGACATGGGGAATGCTGAAGCAGCAGGATGCATGTGATAAAGCTCTCAGATGATCAGTGCTGAGTAAAGTGCAGTTGTGCTGTCAATGATGGGGTGAAAGCAGCTCTGCTGCTCTTCAGTGTTACATTGGTAACGCCAATGATTTAATGCTAGAAGCACATGTAACTTAAAATATAATATCTTAAAACCCTAATAGTCTACACCTTCAGAGAGAGGTGGCTCTTCACAAACTCCAGCACCAGCATGACCAGTAGGCTGACACCCCAAGAGCAGAACAAATCCGTCTACTTCGTGAGCTTTATGCACCCTGCTGCCTTGCACATGCTTTGTACCATACAGGTACGGTTTGATGGACGTATGCCTGGTGTCCTGAGGCATGTCTGGGGAAAATAACAGACCTGGCTCCTGTAGGTTCCAGCCTGAGTAGATTTGACTGTTTTGTTCCCCATTCCTCCTGCCTGTCTGACCCAGCAGACTGTTCTGGTGTGAGCTCAGCTCCTGATGCTCTGGAGCTTTTAGGCTGTGGAGCACATGGCTGCATTTGAGTGAGGCTGGGTGGTTGCTGCCTTGCTGAGTGCTCTCAATGAGACAGATCTGATGTGACACATGTTCCTGCATGTTGTATCACCTTGAGGCATGTGTTCATCTCGTGTTCGTGAGACAGCTGTCACAGACTGATGGATAGTTCCTACCTTTAGGGGAGGTGTGTGGAACTGGCCATGGAAACTTCACTGGGCATGCTGACCCTTGGAGCACAGCGTGTTGATGGGACTTGGCTCAGTATGAGACCCAGGAAAACGGGACTTTGGTCACAGTCTGCAGCTCTGTCACACAGGCCACAGCGATCAGTCTGTGGTTACTCCTGGTGATCTTAAGTTCTGTGGCTGCAGTTGACAAGTGATGTGAACCCAAGAGCTGTGGGACTTCACCTGGCTGAGTGCAGTCCTCAGGGGATGTTGCCTGCACACCAAAGTCAGTGGCTGGATCGGATGCTGAAGGTAGAGAGCCAGGCTGCAGCGACGTCCACATCCTAGACCCTGCAGAATGTTGTTGTGCACTGCCGTCCCTGTGACCTCCCAACTCCTTGCTGCCTCCTTCCCAATGGCTTTTTTGGGGTGACTGAAAATTGGAATTGTACCCACAGTCACTCCTTGCAAGGGCTGCAGGCAGGAAAGACCTCTGGGCTCTGGACTACAGTTTGGTGTGTCCCAGTGTCTTTGGGAAGAGGCTTCTGTGGTTTTCGCAGTGGGAGGACTTTGTTGCTCTCTCTGGCTGGACTATGGGGAAAGGATTTTAGCAGATACAAGCCGAGGTGCTGCTGCTCCTGGCTAATGTGTTTGGAGCTGGGGGATTGGAGCCTCATCCTGTTTGAGTGCCTGTGTCTGTGCCTTGCTCTTGCTGTGAGTGGGGGAGCTCAGACCAGCCCTGCAGGAAATGTGTGGCTGACACCGGGGTGCCTGTGAGCAGCATTTCTTGGCCCCTGTGCTGTGTAGCAGGCTCCAAAGGCTTTCCAGCATGGGAAGGGCTCTTGTGGCTTTCTGGAATTTGATGGTCTTCAAAACATCTCTTTTGGAAAAGGATTCCTTACCCCTAGCTCTGGCTGACTGAGATGTGTTGTCAAATTGTATCCCTCCACCGAGCTTTTATATGAACACCAGGTAGGAGGATGTGGCTGAGTGTCCAAAGAGGAACTCCCTTTCCTTCAGCTGGGCTTGGATCCTGCTCATGTAACTTGTCCAGGCAGCCACTTTCTGAAGCTGTTTCCCTTGCAGCGATGGGAACACGCTGTTCGGACGACGTTCTTGTTCCATCTTCATTCTAAGATGTTCGAAATCCGCCTGGCTTGGCCCCTTTCCCTGCAAAGCATGGTGCTGGGAACAGAGTCCAAGAGCCATCGTCATGTGCTGAATTGCCCTTTGTCTGCTTCCCTTGCTTTTCCAGCTGCTAACCAGAGCAGAGCGCCTGCATGGCTGGCTGTGGGCAGGCAGCAGCCAGATTTGGGAATGTGCGAGCCTGGTGCCTCAGCAGCCATGCCAGGCGCTGCCTAGGGAAGCACTGGCTGCTCTGTCCCCAGGACCCCGAGCTCTTGGGTGGGTATTACTGTGTCAAGGAGGGCTCTTTGGGGTTTCCATCGCTGTAGAGAGATGCTTCCAGCCCCTCAGGCCACTACCAGACCCTGAGGACAACTGCTGCAATTTGTTGTTTCTGCTTCTACTTGCGAGGGGGCTGAGTCACCAGCACAAGTTTGTGGTGTCCCTGTTGCATCCTCCTGTGCTATGTTCCAGCAGCTGCTGTGTTTATTCACACGGACAATCCTTGTTCCACACCAGTGTTTCTCTGGGTAATTGCTGGGTATGTGGAGGTGAGGCATAGTCCCGAGGAGAGGGACTTTGAGGAAAACCTAGAAATAGTCTATGGGTATTTCTGATCAGGGGCAGTCTTGATGCAAGGCAGGAAGTTAGGACACATCCCAAAAAACAGGACAAGAAGCCCTCAAAGAAACATCTGAACTGCCCAGGAAGCTGCTTGTTCTCCAGGGTTTTGGTGACTGATTTTCTGTCTCATACACTGCAAGACATCTCACTGTTCAGGCTGGAAGTGTGACACTCAGTAGTGGGTCATGGGAACTCCCTCTTGATGCCCCAGGGAGCAGAGGGTTCTCCTTGGCTGTGGCAAGCTCAGGCATCACTGTTCCACTGATTGCTGCAGACAGGCTTAAAGCAGCTGTGCTGGCATCCCAGCATAGATCTGTTAAAACTCTGAATTAGTTTTGACAGATGTGCTTTGGGATATATTTCTCCTCACATGGCTCTGACTGTCTGGAGACCCTTGAGAACAACCTGATCCATTCTGCTCCTTCCCTTGCTCTGAACATGCCCTCTCTTTTCTGTCCTGCAGCCGTGGGGACTCGGGCAAGCATCCTTTTCACGAAGGAGCCGTACTCCCAGGACGCCCTGCACGGCCGCGGCGCCATCCTCCGCTGCGAGGTGAAGGAGCCGGCAGACGTGGAGTTTGAGTGGCTGCAGAACGGGCTTCCCGTTCAGGACACGGAGCAGCGCTTCAAGGAAGGCAGCAACCTCCAGTTTGCTGCCGTGGATCGGCACCGGGATGCCGGGGTCTTCCAGTGCCTGGCCAGGAACGTGCTCACCGGGGAGGAGGCACGCACGGCCAACGCGTCTTTCAACATCAAGTGTGAGTGTGGGGTGAAGGCAGCCGGGCACATGCCGCAGCCTCGCGCTGCCTGCTGTGCACAGGGAAAAGCACTCTCCTGGGAGGGCCCGAGGCTGGAAATAGTTTTTTCCAGGCTGTCTGCTAATGCTTGTGTGGGTCAGACAGGGATCGGACAGCTTGGGCTGCTCGAGTAGGATTCCTCTCCAGCTACCATGTCCGTCCTGCCCTGTAGACTTCTCGTGTCTTCTGGTGTCCCCACGGCTGTCAGAGATGCTTTCTCCTGCCGCCTTTCCCACTTGTGCATGTGAAACCAGGACGTTACTGCAGCAAGTGTGTCCTGGGCACTGCAGGTCCTTTCAGAACTCACCTTATCCCTCAGAGAACAGCTGTACGGGGCGAAGTGGGGTCTCTGCAGTGTGGGTGTCTCTTTACTCCACGCTGGCTTGAGGGCAAATGTATCTCTAAGCACGCTTGTGCCCTTGCTGCCTCCTCTGGTTATCGGGGAGTCACCAATAACAACCACGTGGGCTCTGTAGGTTTGGAGAGCCAGCTGTGTTGGTGTTCTTTGATCCCACAGGGATTGAGACAGGCAGTGTGGTTCTGAAGCAGCCGGCCAGCGTAGCTGAGATCCAGCCCTCCTCCACAGTGGTGCTGCGGTGTCACATCGATGGCCACCCACGGTAAGGGTTGCCTCCTGAGGAGTGGACCCTGCCAGGGGCCTCTGCACCTTGGCTGTGTGGTCTTTCTCTCTCTATCTATCCCCCTCCCCCGCCACCTTTTTCTTTCTCCTCCTCCCCCACCTCCCCTCCTCTCTCCCGCAAGAATTCAGTAGAGTCAGGGGAGGCGAAAGGCAGGATTGAGCCTGTGGCTGAGCGCCGTGGGAGAAGGCAAACGGCTTCCCCAGAGCCGCGTAGCGAGGAGCACAGTAAGGACGGGCTGTCGCAGTCCAGCTGCTGAGCTGCTTGGTGTGCTGCAGTCACTCTCCGTCGCTTCCCAGTCGTGTCCCGTCCACTTGGCTGCATGTCTCATGGCTTCGTGTCTGTGTCGGGGCCAGCAGCGGGGACGGAGAGCCAGGGACATGGGCCATCTCTGGGCTGTCTCCTCCGCACGCCTGCTCTCGGGGGAGCCCTGATGGTGCCGTGCCCTCTGTCACCTGCCTGCCCCTGTCTCGCAGCCCCACGTGGCAGTGGTTTCGGGATGGCAGCCCCCTCCCGGACGGCCGCAGCACCTACTCTGTCAGCAACAAGGAGCGGACGCTGACCCTGCAGAGCGCCAGCCCCGATGACAACGGGCTCTACTCCTGCTGCGCCCGCAGTGCCGTCGGCTTCGTCTGCAGCCAGAACAACTTCACACTCAATGTCATCGGTGAGCCGTGTCCCAGCTGTTCCACTGCCCCGCTCACAGCCTCCCCTCTGCTGCAGGGGAACTGTCAGGCTAGTGGGACTTTCCTCTGTGCAAAGCCTCTGGCCAGAGACACACCTGACAAATCCTGGCCAGGCTGGGACCCAGCCCTGTCTGCAGGTGTTAATTTGCCCCTTTGTCTTTCTGGAGCAGATTTATGCTGTCTTCTCTTGTAATGGAGCACCCTGGATGCTGTAGGTGCTTCTGGTTTTGCTAATATCATGCCGTGTGGGCAGATGCCCTGTTGGCCTTTGGAGGCAAGACCCAAGGACGGCAGGAATTGTTGACATTAGAGGGGTATTTGGAACTGGACAAGGGAATTTGCAGCCCAGTGACAGCTTTGATCTGTTTGCTAGGAACCAGGGTGCTCAGGGCCTTGCTGGGAGCCCAAGGGGTTTTCCCCAGAGCAGCTCCCACATGCGGTCCTGGGCTCTGAGTCTGTAACTCCAGCTGTGCTGGCATGTCTGCCTCCTTCAGGCTTGCGGGGCGCACCCAGCTCTTCTTTGAGCTTTCCCCAGAGCACTGGTGTGGGGACACCAGAGGCCCTGCTGTTCCTCTCACCCTCCTGTGGTCTCTGCCGTTGCAGACGAGAGCTTTCCTCAGGCAGTGATCATCCCACAGGACCTCATCGTGACCAAGAATGAAGAGGCCATGTTTGACTGCCAGTTTTCAGCTGTGCCCCCTCCCACGCAGGAATGGCTCTTTGAAGACAACCCCATCACCAACAGATCCAAGTAATAGGGACCCCAGTGATGTGGGCAGGGCTGGGAGGAGAGGGGCACTGTGTTCCAGAAGAGAGAGGTCAAACTCTGTGCATGAGGGCAAGCATGCAACATCAGAGTGGCCGTGGGGATCAGTTTCTCAGCTTGGCTGGCTTGGGTTTAGCAGGGCCTTGGTCCCTGTGCATGGCATTTATCTGAACAGGACTCAGGGAGGAGTTTGTCCTCACTCGAGTCTGTGGGGCTGTCAGTTCTAGATGCCCATGTGTGATGGCCCCACAGTTAGGGATGTCTCTCAGCCCCAGACGTGGTGATTCTATGGAGCCACGGAAGCTCAAGCTCCTGACGCCCACTTGGGACAATCCACAGTCAGGGATGTGTCCCAGTACCTGATGCCAGCACATGGTGATCCCCAGACTTGGGAGCGCCTCCCAGCCCCCAACATCTGCCCAGCAGTCACTGGGCCTGTGGCTCTCTTGCACTTCCACGTACAAGTGCATGCTGATCCTCAGAGCCAGGAGTGTTTCTGAGCCCCCGACAGCCTAAGCATGGGGCAGTCTGAAGAGCAGGGACGGTGATCCCGCAGCCGGGATGTGTCTCTGCCAGACTCTGGAAGGCAGGCAGTGCCATCTGGATGCTGGCTGCCCTCGGCCTGGCAGCCCCCGGGCGCCACCTTGTGTCCCCTGCCCCATCTCCTGGCTCCGTGTGCTCTCAGAACTGGCTCATGCTTGGTGATGCATTTTTTTGGTGGGAACCAGCTCTTCACCAAGAAAAAGACCTCTATGAGCTCATTTCCTCCACGAAGAATGTGTCCCAACCATCTCCTTGTTTATGTGTGCTGGGAAGCTTTGGCTTGGCACCCTTGTGGTTTCACGGGCTCGTGCAGGACATTTCAGCGCTGTGGCTCTGGCCCATGTCCTGCAGAGATGCCCACTGAGCCCTTCCTCTCCCTACGTGCCCAGGACCACTGTGTTTGCCAACGGCTCCCTGCTGATCACCCAGGTGAGGGCTCGCAGCACCGGTGTCTATAAGTGCGTTGGCCGTGGGCAGAGGGGGAAACCTCTGGTGCTGAAGGCAACTCTGCGGCTGGCAGGTGAGGTCCTGGGGCTGGTGACAGGGTGGGCAGTGGGTCCCAGAGTTCCAGTGTCCCTCTGGAGCTCTGTGACGATACAGCAGCGGGTCAGTACATGCAATGGTTCATCCTTGCTGCCTGGATGAGGGG
The DNA here is from genome assembly GCA_013397115.1 of Edolisoma coerulescens. Lineage (NCBI taxonomy): Eukaryota > Metazoa > Chordata > Aves > Passeriformes > Campephagidae > Edolisoma > Edolisoma coerulescens. The sequence continues at coordinate 39,185 of VWZW01005379.1, read as the reverse complement.
AGCAAACACAGTTTGTGTGCTCTCTCCTTTAAATGGTGCCTCCCATGTGAATGATGGTGCTGGTGGGTTGGCTATACATGTTCCTGCCCTCTTTGAGCCCTGTTGTCTCTTGTTCCTCTCAGAGATCGAAGACATGGCACCCTTCTCCCCGAAGGTGTTGACAGTAAACCAGGGGCATCGCGTGTCCTGCACTGCCCCACAGGGCATACCCACACCCCAGGTCTGGTGGGAGAGAAACCAGGAACGAGTTCCCACTGCTGGCAGGGTGTACCAAGAGGCAGAGCAGCTCATTTTCACCAGTATCACCGAGATGGATGCAGGGATCTACACGTGCCATGCTGCCAACAAGGCTGGAGAGAAGAAACAGGAGCTGAGCATCACTGTGGCTAGTAGGAAACTTTCTGAAAAGGGTGGGAGCAGAAGAGGGGCTGGATAGGGGGTTAGGGTGAGCTGGGCAGCATGGCTCATCACCTCACTGATACAGAGGCACCTCTCATGGCTGGTTGCACACTACCTGTGTGTTCTGCACTGCTGCTGGCCAGAGGGGTGGTGAGTGGCCCTGTGTAACCCCTTGCCTTCGTGCCCAGCGGTACCCAAATGGGTGGAGATGCCCAAGGACAGCCAGCTGGAGGAGAGCAAGCCAGGATACCTGCACTGCCTCAGCAAGGCCTCCCTGAAACCCACCGTCACCTGGTACCGCAACGGCGTCTCCATTTCTGAGGTGAGGCGACAAGGCAGGCCCCTGCCCCTCATGGGCACTTCTGCTGGGCACCTGCTCTGCTGCTGCTGTTTCTCACCTTGTTCCTAGGCCCAGCATCCCTGTCACCCCCACTTTGGCCATATTCCTGGCACTAGCTCCATCCTACTGATGTGTGGGTGCGCAGTTGGCTGTCTCTTGCCACCTGGGTGGCAATCAGCCCTGCGCTTTTGGGGCAGGGGCAAGAGAAAGGTCCCTGCAGCTTGTCCCAGTTCTCTGTGTGGGTCTCAGCAGGGATGTGTTTATCTGAAGCATGGTGTGGCACGTTGGAGTGTCAGCAGTGCCACAAGCGAGGGCTAATCCCAGGGCTGGTGACAGTGTCATTTCTGCCCCGCTCTGGGCAGGACTCGCGGTTCGAGATCTCGGAGAACGGGACGCTGCGCATCAACAACGTGGAGGTGTACGATGGGACCATGTACAAGTGCGTGAGCAGCACCCCGGCCGGCAGCATCGAGGGATACGCGCGGGTGCACGTGCTGGGTACGCTGACAGCACCTCATGCCCTGCCCTCGTGGGTGCAGGGATGATACCTCCAGCTCCAGGATCTCCTGTGGCTGGGGAGGGGGGAGCCTAAACATCACCTCTGTCTGTTGCAGAGAAGCTGAAGTTCACCCCACCACCTCAGCCGCTGCAGTGCATGGAGTTTGATAAGGAGGTCACAGTGTCCTGCTCAGCCACGGGCCGGGAAAAACCCACCATCCAGTGGACTAAGACAGGTCAGGGGGATTTGGTTGTGATACGCCTGCTTCTGACCTGGGGCACCAGGAACTCTGCATTGTCCCACCTCCAGCGTGGGTGAAGCAGCAGTGCGGCCCAGTGCTTCCTGCATGACGGCTTCATCCGTCCTCTTGTGTCCTGCAGATGGGAGCAGCCTGCCATCCCACGTCAGCCACAATGCTGGCATCCTGTCCTTCCACAAGGTGAGCAGGAACGACTCTGGGAACTACACGTGCATCGCCTCCAACAGGCCACAGGGCGAGATCCGTGCCACCGTGCAGCTCGTGGTAGCAGGTGAGGGCTCTGCGGCAGGCAGGGACATTTCCTGCTGTGCTGGGTTTGCCTGGGTGGCATCTGGCGTGTCCCTGCGGAGGAAGCAATGTCTGGCCTGGCCCTGAGCCGTGTCCCGTGGCACTCGAGTGTCCGATTTGTCAGTGCTTTGCATACAGCCTGAGAGGGCACGTGCCACTGTGCCAGTGCTGGCCGTGCTCCCTTGGGGGAGCTTAGCACCATTCCCAGGAGCTGACAGCGTTCGTGTTGGCCTCTCTGCCTTCAGTTTTCGTCACCTTCAAGCTAGAGCCGGAGCCCACGACGGTGTACCAGGGCCACACGGCCATGTTCCAGTGCCAGGCAGAGGGGGACCCCGTACCGCACATCCAGTGGAAAGGGAAGGACAAGATTTTGGATCCCGGCAAGCTCCTGCCCAGGTACGCAGCCTCCATTCCAAACTGATGTGTGGCACAGCAGGACGTCCCCAAGCCTGCCCAGTACGAGGGTGCCAATGGTGCAGTCCTGGGTTCCGAGCTTGGTGGGCACATGATTGACTCCATGTGCCAGGACCTGGACTCTCTTAGCCCCAGGGTTTCCCTTTCTGCTACAGCCTGCCAAGCTGTAATTGAGCTGCAATCATCTGTTTTTAAGCTTTGCACACCTGGAGGTGGAAGCTGGTGGCAGTGGGGACGTGGGGCTGAGGCATCCTGGGGAGGTGGAAGCTGGTGGCAGTGGGGACATACAGGGCTGAGGGTGCCCCAAGCCTGCCTCTGCCCTCTGGTGTTTGCAAAGAGCTCTGTGTGTGTGGTTGGCAGGGTTCAGATCATGCCCAATGGCTCCTTGGTGATTTACGACGTCACCACCGAGGACTCTGGAAAATACACCTGCATCGCTGGCAACAGCTGCAACATCAAGCACCGCGAGGCTTTCCTGTATGTTGTAGGTAAGGAAGGTGCCCAGTGTTGGGACGTGATCTCCTGGAATCCTTGGCAGTTCTAGGCCCTGCTTCTGGCCCTGGTCATGCCTGCCAGGTAGTCCCAGCAGCATCCCCACTGGAATGCAGCACAGTGTGCTGTGGGATGTGCCCAGCACGCTGTGGCTGGGTGAGGAGGTGGCCGCAGCAGCGGGTAGGGGGTTGGGGCTTTTCACATCCCTCCAGCACATTTCCTGAGCAGGATTTGGGAAATCCCTCCGCACCCCCATATGTTGGATGCTCTCTGCCCCACAGACAAGCCAGCAGCAGAAGAGGATGAGAGACCTGGCAGCCACACATCCTACAAGATGATCCAGACCATTGGGCTCTCGGTGGGGGCGGCTGTTGCCTACATCATTATCGTGCTGGGGCTGATGTTCTACTGCAAGAAGCGGAGAAAAGCCAAGAGGCTGAAGAAGCACCCAGAGGGCGAGGAGCCCGAAATGGAGTGTCTGAATGGTGAGGCCGGTACGCCTGAGGGTGGGGGCTTCACTGCTGGCCCCCTGTCCCCGTGCTGGAGGGGCTGAGGGGCAGGGAGCTCCCAGGGAATGGGACAGCTCCTAACCCATGGTCTCTCGCTCTTGTTTTTGGCTGGTGGCAGAGACCTGCTGCGAAGTGACAAATAGGCGAGTTAGTGTGAAGCCTGAACCCCAGCCTCACATTGGGGCCATCTCTGTGGGCTCTGAGTTATGTATCACTCCTGCATCCCAGTACCTGCACATGGGATCACATGTGGGATCCCTTCCCAGGGGAGGGAAGGATCCCTGTTGCAATGTAATGAAATAGTACTCTGCTGGCCTCTGCAAATCAGAGTTCAGCAGGCTCCTGGTGCTGGAGGGACGATGTTTCACTGAACTCACTCTGTTATTTCCACTGGGGACTTGTAAGTGGTGGGGTGCAGTTGAATTTGCTGTCCCTAATTCCCTGGATCTCCCCGTACATACTCCCCATAAATGCAGATGTTCCCCCTCCCAGTTCTCCAGCACACAGCCATGTCCTGATCATGTGCAAGCTGCTGTGAGGGGCAGACAAAACATAACTGCTGGGTTTGCCTCCTGGTTTTCCCCTTGCATTGGCACTTTGAACAGAGCCAAACCTCCAGAAATAAAGTCTGGCTGTGGGGAACCTCCTAGGAGCAGGGATGCAGGAGCATCTCAGCAGCTTTGTGCTCTGCATCTGTAACTACTGTGAGCTCTTTCTGTGGACAAGTCACAGGCAGCTCACCTATGCCAGCAGGCCAGCATCCTCTTCCTGGGAAAGGATTTCTTTTAATCTTTTCTGAGGTGGTCTCGTATTTTTAGCTTGGCTTGTTTTAATTATATTTCTCCTCTGCTAGAGTTTGCCTCTTCTTATTCCCTTCATTTGGAACCAGTTCAGCTGCCAGGTGCATCCTTACTCTTACAAGCAGACCAAGCTTCCCAGATGTCTACACTCCTTTTTGGTACTTCCTTAGCCTCTCTGGAAAAGTGATTTCTGTTTGCTGTCAGCTCTGGTGGAGTCCACCACAGTCTTCAAAGATCTGGCTCTTTGCCTCTTTTTGATGTGGTCCCTCGTTAGCTGGGTGACCCAAAGTATTTCAGTACCTACATGTGCTCCCTGGCCCAGCTGACTTTTCCAGTTCCCTCAGAGTCCAGACAGATTTAGCCTCCCCATGGACTTGCAGTGGATCTTTCCTATGGATTTCCTATGGATCAGTGCACTCCTAACCATCCAGTTACCTTCCAAGGTCACGTCCTTGGCGTGCCACATCCTCTATAACGAGAGCTTGCCCTCAGTATCCCTGTCTGACTGTGCTGCTTTGTTTTTGGTGAATACAGATACAGCATTTGGGGAGGCTCCTGGCTGTGGGGACTGATTTCTGTGCTGATGTCTCTAGGGCAGCATGGCTGTGTCACTTTCTCCAGGAGATGCTCAGGTGTTGCAGGCAGGTGGGCGAAGCAGGCAGCTTCTTTACACTTGGTTCCCCTCTGGACTGCTGGATACATACATGAAGCTTCCTGTCCTTTTTTTGTTATCAACTGACTTGTCCAAGCTCTGTGAAACATGGGAATGTCTGTTCTCAAAAGTGTCTCTTGTTGCTGCCTGCTGGTGCTGTCTCTCAGTGGCAGCACACGCACTCTGCAGCCTTCAGGATTTTTTTGGCACAGTTGCAGTGGTCGTCTTGTGTTATCCTCTTGGCTTCAAGCTTGTAGTCTTGAGACACGATTAGTCATGAGTGCAGACAGCACAGGGTCAAACAGTCCTGCTGATAACGAGTGTAAAAACAGGGAGAGTGTAAGGAGCATCCAGCTTTGATTTATAGGATAAGTGGTTTTTTTTGTGCTTTTGTCTTTGCAAATCTTACTCCACCATGTGAGAGCAGACAGCTGTCAGTAGCCATGGCTCTTAAGTCAACATATCTCAGTGTTCCCAGCTCCAGTCCTACCTGTGACAAAGCCACGGTCCCTGTCACGGTGGCCAGACCTGCTCAGGATGTGCTGGGACCTGTCTTGCACACCTGCATTGTAAGCAGGCATGCACACACACTGCAATACAACAACCTGTGATGGAAACCACAGGCAGCGGGAATCCTGTTGGAGTTACCTCGTGCTGGGTTAAGTCTTAATTTTATGGTTTCCTTTTGCGGGGCTGTTTGCCTAGTGCTTGTTGCAGGAGCAGCTGAAATGGAGTGTGCACAGTAGTACAGAGTGATGCTGCAGGTGTGTGAGTGACCCTCGCTCAGGGTTGTGCCCTGCTTTAAATTCCAGCTCCTGCCTTCATCTTATGGGAAGTACTGCTTCCTAGTAACCAGGTCTGATCCAAGCAGTAAATACATTCAAAGTCAAGGTTTGCCATCTATGCAGTCATTTCCCTACGAGCTGCCTGTAAAATGCAGGCTTTTGTACTTTCTCAAGGCAATCACGTTTTGTCCTGTTCTCTGGCTTCTGTTTGTGCAAGGGACATTTCTAGTGAAGTTCCTGTGCAGAAAGCTTGCTGGGGTTGATTGCAAGGACAGCACTTCCTAGCACTGCTTTAACCCAGCCAGTTAAAATCCAGGCTGGTTTGGTCTTACAGGTTCAGCATTTCCAAGGACATTGCTGGCTTGCTGGGAAGTGAGTAAGGAGCAGGGACATCAGACTACAGCAGCAGTTACCAGATAGACTTGAGAGGCTGTTGGGCATCAAGAGATTGTGGTTGTAGTGAGCAGTGTCCATCTGCTCCATCTCTGCCTCACCCATCCCATCTCCTGCTGCCGTCCTGCAGGGTTTTGTCAATGGTAGTTTGGATGTAGCCACTGCTTGGGGATGACTGAGTGGCCTGGGATGGACAAGGCCAGATGGGGCTGGCTGGCTCTGGGACCAAAGCCATTGCTCAGCATCTGATTTCAGGGGTGGCTGCAGAGCTGCCAGAGGTGGGGCAAAAACTGAGGCCAGGCCACTCTGCTGCCTGGGGCTGGGCATCAAGCTGGAGTGCTTGGAGTGTCAGAGCCCCAGAAGGGGCTGAGCCCCAGGATAACTTTCACTGTGTGGCCCGGCAGGATGCTGATGCTGTTTGTGCTTCCCTGGCAGGCGGTGCTTTGCTGCAGAATGGGCAGATGACAGCAGAGATTCAGGAAGAAGTGGCCTTGACCAACCTGGGCAGCAGCTCCGGGGCCAGCAAGCGCCACAGCGCTACCGACAAGATGCACTTCCCGCGTTCCAACCTGCAGACAATCACAACCCTGGGTATGCTGGGCCGCCCTGGCCTTGACCCCGCTCCAGCAGGAAAACTGTGGCTGAAACCCCAGCCTGTCCTAGCCAGGAAAGGGGATGTGCTGGGTACAGAGGGCCCTGCAGCCCCTGGACTGCCAAGCACACCTGCTGTCCTAACGCATGCCGCCTTCCCGTGTGCTTCTCTGCGCTTCCAGGCAGGGGAGAGTTTGGTGAAGTGTTCCTGGCCAAGGCCAAAGGTGCAGAAGACGGTGAGGGTGAAACGCTGGTGCTGGTGAAGAGCCTGCAGACGAGGGATGAGCAGCTGCAGCTGGACTTCCGGCGGGAGGCGGAGATGTTTGGGAAGCTGAACCACGCCAACGTGGTGCGGCTGCTGGGGCTGTGCCGTGAGGCAGAGCCCCACTACATGGTCCTGGAGTACGTAGACCTGGTAAGGGCCCTGCCAGCAGCGCCCGCAGTAGAGCAGGGACATGACAGCAGTGGGCGTGGGGCCTGCAGGTGTGACAACAGGCTGGCAGCACAGGGCAGTCAAGGTGTAGGGAGACCAGGCTGAGCTTACTGCTGTTCCCAGCCTCTGGAAGAGTCTCAAGGGGAATGGGAGTCTCCTGCAAGACCTGGAAGTGCCTTTGTCCTCTACGTCCTCCTGATTTCTGGTTTATGTCCTGGACTCAGCTACATAAGCTAAGCTGTGGGAGTCCGTGCTGCAGAATGACTGTGAATGCTAAGGGCTATGAGGAGTCTGGAGTTTGTAGGAGAGAAACCAATTTGGGACATGAAAAACCTGGAGATTTCAGGTTTGCTTGCCCTAATCTTAGCCACTTGAGGCCCAGAAGCAAGGTACTGGCTTGCCCTACAAGGCAGGGACCAGGAGGACAGGCAGGGACCATGGACAAGGAGATGAGGATCTGTGGGTCTGCCATGTCCAGGCACTGCAGGGACCAGACTTGTCAGTATGTAGAGGTGCTGAGTCTGAGTTGCTGTCTGTCTCCCAGGGGGACCTGAAGCAGTTTCTGAGAATCTCCAAGAGCAAAGATGAGTCTCTGAAGCCACAGCCACTCACTACCAAACATAAGGTGACCGTGCAGCTTTGGCCATGCTGTGGGGCTGGGCGACCCTAAGGAGGGCAGCCAGTGCTGACATCTCTCTGGGGTCAGGTGTCTCTCTGCACACAGGTGGCCCTGGGCATGGAGCACCTCTCCAACGGCAGGTTCGTGCACCGGGACTTGGCAGCCAGGAACTGCCTGGTCAGTGCCCAGCGGCAGGTCAAGGTCTCATCCCTGAGCCTCAGCAAGGACGTGTACAACAGGTCAGGGAGCCTGACAGGGGAATGGGAGGGGATGAAATGGCACCAGTCTCATTGCCTGCCTGTCCTGCCCGCAGCGAGTACTACCATTTCCGCCAGGCCTGGATCCCACTGCGCTGGATGCCACCCGAGGCTGTGCTGGAAGATGAGTTCTCCACTAAGTCGGATGTGTGGTCCTTTGGGGTGCTCATGTGGGAGGTCTTCACGCATGGGGAGATGCCCTACAGTCCACTGGCAGATGATGAGGTCCTAGCAGGTATGTGGAGTACCTTGTGCTGTCTCTGGAATTGTAGCCTACTTGCTTTTCGTGTGGTAGAGGGGGCCAGACAGGCTGTGTGACGGCCCCGCTCTTGACACAGTGCTGGTCTGCCTGGGGAGGATGTCCCAGCCTGCTTGGAGAACTGCTGCTCTCCTTGCATCCCCCAGAAAGGATCACACCCCTTCCCAATGGCCCTTTGGACTTTTCTTTCGTGCCAGGTCTGCAGTCAGGAAAGACGAAGCTCCCGCACCCTGAGGGCTGCCCTTCCCGCCTGGCCAAGCTGATGCAGCGCTGCTGGGCCGCCAGCCCTAAGGACCGGCCTTCCTTCAGCGAGCTCGCCACCACCCTTGGGGACAGCCCAGCTGACAGCAAAGCCTGAGCCCCCCAGCCCTTGCTGGTGAAGGATGTGGCGGGGTGGACAGGGGTCTGTGTGTGCCTGGGGAGCCCCTGGCACTGCCGCAGCCCCTTGCTGAGCCCGACCCCAATGCGCCAGCGAGCAGCTCAGCATCAGCAGCTGCTGGACTCAAAGCACAAGCCAGTGTACCCCAGCCCCACCCCCCTCCCCAGTGGGTCCCAAAAGACAGCCCTTGCTGCCTCCTGCCCCCTGCCTGCTCAGCCCGGTGCCCTTAGGCTGCTGGTGTGGATGGAGCGCAGCTCCCCCTCCCACGGCGAGAGCTTGGGCGTCCCTGCTCGCCACATCCACCTCTGCCGGCCTGGCCCGGCTCTCTCTCCGTCCGTCTGTGCTAGGCATGCCTGCCTTCCCCTTCCCCACGGGGACGGGCCAGCCAACAGGAGCACAAAGTGCCTGGCATATGAAGGAGCTCACTACCTTTCCCAGTTACCCTGTGCCTTTTTTTTGTACTTATGACTCTGGGCAGAGCCCCCTGTCTCCCTCTTCCAGAGCGCTGACTCCTCCCTACCATAGTATTTCTGTTACTGGAATGCAGCCTAGAGTGGGTTAGTTTGTTTGCTTGAGTGGAGGGTACTGCAGCCAAGAAGGGTTGGGTTTTGTTGGGTTTTTATGTGCTGCTCTCAATAAAGAAGGCGCCTTTTTTTTGGTTTTTTGGTTTTTTTGTCTTTGTAAAACACTGCTGTCAGATAGTGGTTTTCCTCCACATGGCTCCTGGGAAGGGTTTGGGGCTGGTTCCTCAGGCATCTCTCTGCTGCGTTTAACCCCTTTGCCCCATTCTCAGGTGAATCTGAGATGCTGTTGCCAGCCTTGTGTGCCCTGAGGGAGCACTTTGCCTCAGCACTCGCTCTCTTTCTGGGCAGTCATGGGTTGCTCTCCAGGAGGGACTTGGCTTGAGAGAAAATGTCCCTCAGACTCCAAGTGAACAACCACTCATGGACACGCTGATGGGCTGCCCCCACTTCAGGTACTAATTGGGTTTGTGCACCCACCTCTGTGGCCTGGGGCAGCTTTGCAGCCCGCACTGGGTTGTGGTTTCGTACAGGAGATTTCAGCTGCTGCTGCTTGCAGGATGGAGGAGCTGCCAGGGCTGGATGGAGATACTGGGGGATATCCTGCTGTCGCATGTGGCCTGCAGCCCTCTCCTCTGTGCCAGTGGCCCAGAACAATGGCAGGGTCCTGGCAGTCTCTTCTTGGGAGAGGAAAGGTGCGCACATGATGTACAAGAAGCCCCAACCTCACAGCAGGAACATGAGCCGAGCCAGCACAGGCTTGTTCCCTTGGAGCCAGAGTGGGTTTGGCCAAGCTGCAGACCAGCAGTTTCACTTGGCTGCACAACCCTGTGTTGGGGGGTTATACAGACAGACCTGAGCTTTTCCAGGAGGCCTGCTGGGGCTGGACTGGAGGCAGTGGGCATAAGCTGCACAAGGGACATTCATATTGGGTATTAGGGGAAATGTTTCCCCTCATGGGTAACAAAGATCTGAGTCCCAGAGAAGCTGTGGCATCTCCATCATCAGAGATACTCAATCCTGGGCCAGATAAGTCCTGAACTACCCAGTGTAGTTGGCTCTGCTTTAATCAGGGAGGGACCAGAAGTGTCCAGGATGCCCTTCCCACCTCTGCTACCCAAAGAGGTTATGGAGGTGCTGGAGGGGGGAAAGTGCTCATTTCTTGGAATATGGTAGCTGGCTCTGAGCTCACATTTGGTCCAGCCTTGGAAATTGGGTGCCAGCAAGTTTGCTGGCAGTTGCTCTGCCAGTTGTCGAAGGTGTCTGTCCCTTTTCCAGCGCTTGTGTCTTGCAGCTGGGAGCCATTTTTTCTTCCCCAAGCCAAGGCCTCTGTGGCTGTGGCTGTGGTTGGGTGTTGGGCCCCTCGGTAGAGGGGGACAACCAGGTCTAGTTCACTAGGCCTGCTGCTCCTTGGCGTAGTGGGCTTGGCAGCAGGTGCCTGCCACCCTGATCCCTGGCTGCCTCCATGACCAGAGGGCCTGGCCACAGCCTGGGGCTGGTGGCTCTGTGCATGCTGGGAAGACCTGTTAGGGGCAGAGGTATCAGGATGTGCCTTTCCTTCTCCCCCCTGCAGCCCTGTGTCCTTCTTGTTGCTCCCCCAGTCCCTCCCAGTGCGCATGCAACCCTTCTGAAGTGTGGGAGTGTTGTGGCACTGCTGCCTCTGTGCTCTCCAACTTGCAAGTGACCTGTCTCGTGCATCTGCTGTTGCTTGATGTCCTTTTGTTCCACTTCTCCCATCCATTCCATTCCTGTGGACTTTCCTGTCTGCTGTCCTTCCTTTCAGGCAGGAGCACTGCACTCTGTGGGCTGATTCCTGCAGCCAAGCCACTTGTGGTGGCCTGGCCAAGCAGAATCTCAGTGGTGCCGTGGCTAGAGACCAGAGATGCCAAGGATTTCAGGGGTAACATCCTTGTTCTGCCAGCTCTATGCATGCAGGCATCTTGTGTAGTGGGAGGGTACTGCATGGCTGCAGTGAGCTGGTTCTGTGAGCAGCATCAGGATTGGGTGCTCTGCTTTATCCCAACACATCCTGGAGGCTCCACTGCCTGTTTGCCATGCAGTCAAGACCTGGTGACTGCAGGGAAGCGCCCAAATGGAAAGTCACCAAAGCTAGGACAAGCTCCAGACCCAAAAAGTACAGAATGACAGGGGTTGGGATTGTGTATTTTTGGAAGTGATGTCATGAAAAAGTTCTGTATCATTGGGGATGGGACAGATGTTGGCCAAAGTAATTGGAAACAGCAAGCCAAGCAAATACAGTCCTAGCAAAATGTGGTGGAGCAGAGCAGGGAATCAGAGCCCCTGCAGGAGAATGAGAGCACTTGGACATTTGACAGAGGTGGGATCCAATTACCTCAGCCCAAAGTGAAGGAACACCTTAAAGAAGACAATGTGTGGTACCCAGGGCCGGAGAGAACAGCATGGCTCCATCAGAGCACAGGTCCAGCTAGTGAGCTGTGGCCAAAACTGAACTTTTACTGAACAGATGAATGTTAGTCCCAACTAACAACACCCTAAAGCATAAAGACCTCCAAACCAGGCATTTCCAGCAGTCCCTGGTGTTTTCTCCTGCCATAAAGTTATCCAAATTCCCCCTGCACTGCTGCATCCTTTGAGCACCCCTGGTTGGTGAGTGCACAGAGAAAGGGCTTTTTGGTTTGCTCTGATTCCCTCTGCTGCCCTGTGGCTCTTCTGCAGCTGTGTCAGGCACTTGCATGGAAACTAATGGGTCTTAATTGTCCTAAGCAGCCTCACCTGGGACTTCCCCCCCACCCACACTGTTGAGCTGCATTTAAGCTCAAGCCTGGGCGTTCAGGTTTGTTTTAAGCAAGCCTGTAGGTGTTCCTGTTCTGGCCTTACCTCTAGCCCTGTCTTCTAGGCATATTATTGTAGCCTTATTATCCAGTCGTGATTTTGGCTCTATCTCACGACCAAGTGGATGCTGGATTTAGTCCACGGCTTGCTCTGTGGATGGCCCCTGATACCAACACCTGTCTCTGCTCAGGTACTGTGTGTGTTTATACCTGTGTGTTCATGAGGACATGGGGTCACCCCTCAAGGAGCAGCCCCATTCCTGCACCTGCCTGTTGACCAAAAAAAAAGCACATTAAGAAAGGCCATAACCTAGTTCTACATGTGCAGCAGTACCTCTGTTCTAGTTGTTACTGCTCATAGAAGAGATCTGGCTGTTAGAAAAAGAGCAGCTAACTGTTCGGCAGCAGTCAGAAAAAGCTGGAGTATCAGTAGTAGGAAGATCAGGAACAGGATGGAAACCATCACAACTCCAGCACCCAGCTCCAATATGGATGCAGAGCTGGAAAAGGATGAAGCACTTGTTGCAATGGCCTAGAGGAGGATTGAAAAGGGGATGTGGAGGGCTGGGGTGAAGCTGGGAGTGGGGTCCATGCTCCAGTGGAGCTGTCAGGCAGCTTGTCTGGAAGGAACTTTGGGGGTAATCAGGTAAGAGGCTTTTAAGGCATAGTGTCAAGCGCTGTGCCCTAAAGCTCTGTAAGGACAGGGCTAGAAATGGGAGTTTTATGATGCAGAGGTTGTAAATGAGAATATCCCTGAAGGCTGAAAACGTGATTTTAAGCTGCTTTCAGTTGTCAGTGGCCGCTGGTTTGCTTAAGGGAGGGCCTGCTGGTAACTTGTGTCCCATGGGTGATGGTGGCTTGGGGACAGGGCTTGGCTCTCCAGCGTGGGTCTGACTGCCTTGGGGAGAGATTGGCATCCCGGGAAGCTGGGGCAGGCTGGAGCTCTGGTCCCATTCAGAGCACAAGCAGGACAAGCGTCTTGGAAAGCATCCCCAGGATGAGGCTTGGGAAGGAGTGCAGCAGAAGGGATGAGCTAGCCCAGAACAAGCCAGGTCTCACCTCTTGCCTGTGTGGACGCTCTTGCAGCTTGGGGAGCAAAAGGCCTTGCAATCAGAAGGCCCAGGGAAGAGAAGGAGGAAAGGAGTGTGTAGCTGTCCCATGAGCAAGAGAAAGCCAAATCCTGGTACCTGCAGTGATTGCACCCTTGTGCCAGGCAGGCAGAGCAGCCTGGCTCTGGCTGTCAGATCCATGTGTTCATTGTTCCCAGCCTAAGCGGTGCCTCCAGCCATGCAGAGGGTCTCGCTGACCCTCTCCCAGCCTGGCAGGACACGGCGAGGCCTCGGTCTCACCTGTGCCAGGTGTAGTTTGTGCTCAGCTTGAAGGGAGGGTGGCCAGGGCATGTGATGGGAGGCATGTGAGTTCCAGCAGCCCTGCTGGGAGCTATAAATGGCATGTGTGCTCACTGGAGGAGCATGGCTGGCGGGAGGAGGGGGAGGCGGTGGTGGCACTGAGGGGGGTGTTCGGGTTTGCAGTTACTCCCTTGCTCTGTAGGAGGTTGGCCCTGGGCTGTGGGGGACAGCTGTGAGGGCTGGTGGTGAGCGTGCATGTCCTTTGAGTGATGAGGCAGATATGGAAAGGGCTTGTGCGAGCTGCAGGACCCCACAGACACAGAATGGGTCTGTGGCAGGACTGCCGCTGCCAGAGGTGGGGTCTTGCCCCGGGTTGCAGTTCCTGTCTGTAGGACAGGATGTGGGAGAGCCTTTTTCTCAACTAAGGAGTCTCTGTCTGTCTTCACAGCTTTGAGCTTGGGGCTGTGCTGTCCCTCCTGCACCTTTGGTGACCCATGTGCAGCATGCCTTACACACAGTTGTCCTACGTGGGCTGTCCCTCTGCTGTGGAGCTCCTGGGTCACGCCTGCACAGATGATGTGACCTGTGCCAAGTGCTTGGAGCCATCTGATGTGCAGAGCCGGGGTCAGACCAGCCACCTCCCACCCGTGCAGGTGCTCTGTCCCACCCGTGGATGGCCGTGGTACAGAACCACCTCCTCACCTCCTGTGGGTTCGAAGGTACCTGCGGCCCATCCTGTTAAATGGGAGATCATTTTTCTTCTGGGTAGGGATCAGCCTGTGCTCCAGCAATGCGTGCTGAGGACACGCCTGCTCACTCCCGTGCCCTGCGCACCCCCGAGCACCCACGTGGCCCCGGACCCTCTCGGTGCCTCTGCAGCCACCAGGGACAAATGGACGGCGCGTTGTCCCTTGCAGGCTGTGACAACAGCCGGGGTGCGGAGTTGCCTGGAGCAACAGCTGGTGGCATCGCTGGCAGCCAGGCGGGGTGGCGCGGAGCCCCTCCTGGCTCGATCCTCAGGATGGCGAGGCAGGGAATCTTTGAGCCACGTGGTGTGTGTCCCCTACGAGGACCCGCGTGCCTGGAGCTGGCGGCGGGAAGGGAGGCCGAGGCAGGGCTGGCAGCGGGGGTGCCCCAGGGCTCGTTCGGCGCCCCCGGTGCCGCCCCGCGCCGCCGCAGCCCCGGGCCGAGCGCCCCGCGCCCCTCGCCGGCGGCGCTGTCCCTTTAAGAGCCGCCCTGCGTGTTTCAACCCGGGCGTGACGCGAGCGCGGTCCGACCGTATGCAAATCTAACGCCAACCGGCGGCCAATGGGCGCCGGCGCTCGG
>VWZW01005379.1:12051-24205 GCA_013397115.1 Edolisoma coerulescens | reverse complement strand
GAGCTGCGGGCAGGGAGCTGGGAGGCCGGGGGCGGGAGCCCCCGGGGCCGGCGGGTGTCGGTGTGCTTGGCGGTCTCCAGGCGTGTGATGTGCCCTGGGAGGCCCGTCCCGGTGCAGCGTCCAGCCCCGGGCCGGAGCTGACCGGCGCCCTCGGGGCCACTCGCTGTGAGCCGCCACACAAACACCGAGTGTTGGGTGGCACAGCTGGGCTGCCCTGCCCCACCAAGGGCCTGGTAGGACTGGCTGCTTCGGCCACGGGAGGGACCAACGCCACGTCTCGGCCGGTCCAGAGTGCAATCCGTGATTCCTGGTGTGCAAAGACAGATTAGAAACTTGGGGGATTATGGATGCTGCTGGCTGATCTGCATCCCTGGTGGTGCTCATAGCATCTTCTGAACGACTGGGTAGTGCTGAATCCCAGCTCATCTGGGCATCGTGCACCCTGGGAAGGTGGGAATGGGTTTGGGCTACTGCTGGGCACATCCTGGATGTATGGGACCACGGGACATAGAATGAGGCCATCCCGTCTGTAGAAGCTTGTGTGAGACCACTGAGTGTGCAGTGATGGCATACAAAGAGTGCACTTCCTAGTCCACAGGTATTCTTAACCTGGGGCATGGTGGCCTCGCTGCAGGGGTGCTTGGGTGCAGCTGTGCTCAGAACTCCGGAGCCTGAGAGGGAAATCTGGGTCGGAGGCTGGAGGGGGTGTTGGTGAGGGGAATGAGGTAGCAGAGACGTGTGCCAAGTAACATCACTGAGAGGTGAGAGAGGCATCCAGACATGTCTGGAGAAGCCAGTGGGATTTCCAGAATGGAGATAAACCTGTGTCCCCATGTTCTCAGACTACTGTACTGAGGGGACTGCTCTACCCATGGCCTCTTGGTGGGCACATCCCCTAAGGGTGTGCTAAAGGGGATGGGAACACACCATGGGGCAGTTCAACCTGTAGGGAGCCAGTCTTGGGTTGGTTTTAGAGGCCACAGCTCCTCTGGGGTGAGAGGGAGCTGAAGCCGGTGTGAAGAGAAGGAAAGCCATTCTGGGAGCATGGGGACATGCAGGGACGCTTGTCCTGCACTGTGTGTTGTCCCTGTCACCTGTGACTCCCTGTTCTTCCCTTGTCCTGCTGGCAGGCCTATGAGCTCTCCACGCTGACTGGCACTCAAGTCCTGCTGCTGGTGGCCAGCGAGACGGGCCATGTGTACACGTTTGCCACACGGAAGCTGCAGCCCATGATCACCAGTGAGACGGGGAAGGCGTTGATCCAAACATGCCTCAATTCCCCGGACTCTCCCCCACGCTCGGACCCCACCACTGACCAGCGCATGAGTGCCACTGGTTTTGAGGAGACAGACCTCACCTACCAGGTGTCTGAGTCGGACAGCAGCGGGGAGACC
This sequence comes from Edolisoma coerulescens, assembly GCA_013397115.1. NCBI lineage: Eukaryota > Metazoa > Chordata > Aves > Passeriformes > Campephagidae > Edolisoma > Edolisoma coerulescens. Next base: position 22,811 of record VWZW01005379.1, on the reverse strand, counting down.
AAGGTAACGTTCCTGGGCACCCAGGGAGGCGTGGGCTGTGCTGGGAGCCCTGATCATCCCCAGCCCTCTTTAAATAGCAGCGTGGGGAGCTGAGGATGAGTCCCCTTTTGCTGTGAGTGCAGCAAGCTTGTGTCATGTCATCTCGGGGCTGGCCTGCTCCTTGGCTGATAGCAGCGGTGATTGAAAGAGGGAGGGAAGCGGGTGGCAGGTATCCTGGTCCTGGCCCTTGCAGCGTGGCTCCCCACTGGCCCAGCCCACCCCCCTGGCCAGCTTTCAGCACTGTTATCTCTCCCCAGGCGTCTCCATGCTCTCACACTCATTGATAAAAATTTGATTCTGCCTCCATGGCCTTATAAGGCCTGGTTTCCCTCGCCAGAGTCCCTGGCAGGGCCCCTCACATTCCTTATAAGCTGCAGCTGTCTCTTGCTTTGGTGCTGTTTTGGAAGGGGGCAGGGAGGACATGGGGAATGGAAACATTTGGCTGGACAGACCATTTCTGCTCCCTGCCTGTTGTCCCTGCAGACGCTGGCCCTTGCCTGCCCCTGTTACTTGTGGCCTTTTGCCCAGGGTGGCCTGGCTGGGGGTGCAGAGTCGGGCAGAGTCAGCTTTTCTACTGGAAGGGCCCCGTCTTGTCCCTGCACTCCTTGGCACTGTTCCTTAAAGCCGTGTCCCATATCCCGCCGCTTCCTTTGTAGGCTGGTGCTCAGATCCACAGGTGCTTGGAGCTGGGAGGCAGGGAAGTTTGTGCTGCAAGGCTGGGACGACTTGCTGAATTTGGGGCTCTGCCGCAGCTTCCCAGGCCTGTGTGCTGGGTGCTGGGAATTAGAGCAGCCCTGCTGTACCTGTGCTTGTGTTGCGGGTACCGGGCTTGCTGCAAGAGTGTGCTTCCACTGGCCTTGTCATAGGAGCTCTCCAGCTGTGTGTGCTCAAGCCACAACAACATCCTTGCCGTGCAGGAGCCTCTAGACATTAAGCAGACAGAACCTGGAGATCTCTGTGCTGTAATTGCAAAGGTAGTGAGTGCAGCCCTGAGATGTGCCCAGCATGTCTGGGGCTGCAGGGGTATTCAGCTGCCTGTTTTTATGCTGTGACAGCACAAACATCTGGTTTGTGGTCATGGTGCTGCTGGGTACTCTCTATTCCTCAATGTCCGCTTGCCCACATGTGCGCAGTGCTGCACCGAGCAAAAGCTCATTGCTGCTGAGCCCTGAGAAACATCAGCAGCCCCAGAGATCCCTGCAGGCAGAGGAGCTGTGGTGAGCCAAAATGTGGCTGGAGTCCCTGTGCTGGAGCCCTTAAGCGTCCCTGAGAATGGTTCCTGCTGATGGGATCCCAGCACCAGTCCTGGCTGTCCCAGTCTGGCATGTCTTCCCTGGGTGCCTCTGATTGGTAGTGTGAGCTGTGCCAGCCCTTTCCAGCAGGCAAAGAAGCCTTCTAACAGCAGCAATCTCTCCCTTGTGCAGCCTGTGTTTGTAAGGGCTCGTGCCTCCTGGGCTTCTCCTGGTTGAAAAGGCAAGTCGTGTGGGCATTTTGTAATGAGACAAATTACCTGTCCCTGGCATGAGACTTGTCCACATCATATCCCTTTGTACTCTTCCTGGAAGTACTAGTTGGCCCCAAGGGAACTGTGCCCTTGGGGTGCAGTTGCTCTGCAGAGACCTTCTTAACACAGCTTCTCTTTTCTCACTGTCTGATGCAACCCTGAAAGCTCCATCCCAGTGCTAATGCTTACTGTGAGGTGCTTTGTGGCCACAGCCAGCATTGGGTGTGAGGCTGGAGGAGCCCTTCTGGCCCTGTCTCCTGCTTGACATTCTGACTAAAGCCACCCCTGGCCAGCTGAGAGTTCTTGTCATGGCAAGCCCCGGGGCTGGGGACAGGGGCTGTCCTGTTGTGCCGTCTGCAGGCTTGGAAGCCTGGTTGGTGCTTGGGCAGAGGCCAGCTCAATTCAGATAGACCAAGAAGTCTTCTGCGGATGAAAGGATCCCGTAGATGGGCCGTGCTGGGTGGCTGGTGCTTGCTGAGGGGTGGGTGGTGCACAGGACTGGGTTACAAGTGCCTCACTGGAGGAGGCGGCAGGAGATTCAGTGCCTGGACTGTCAGGTCCAGCCACATGGGATGCTCTGAAAGACTCCCTGGCCTTCCTGTGTGAACTCTGCTTCCCAGATCTCTGTATGGACAAAACCTGCTTGTGTCCAGTGCTGCAGCGGAGTGGGAAGACAATGCAGCCAGGCTGTCACCTGCAGTCAGCAGCCTGCTGGTTATTCCTCTGTTACACCAGCAGCAGCTCTGAAATCCCCCTGCTGTGCTGGACCTAAACACCTGCCGTGGTGCTGGGACTGGGGCATGATGTATTTGGAGACAGGAGCTGTATCCTGATGATGATCCCTCTCTCATCTTTTGCAGGCCCCAAACGACGCTGCCTGTGTGCAGTCGCCTGGGTGTGCTTGTGTGGGAAAGGATATTTTGGAGAGAGCTCAGGGGCTCTGGATTGGGGTGAGAGCATGGGAGTAGCCCTGATCTGGTCATCTTTCTGGAATAGGAGAATATGGGGCTTTCTGCCACATCTAGAATGCAGACCCGGTGCTGGAGACCAGATTGGGATTTCCCACATACCTCCAAGGCCTGTTGTCCTGCTACACTTGTGTAATGATTCTGTCTAGGGGGTCTGGGCCATGCTGAACAGCAGCACCTCAGGCAGTCCCTAAAAGCTGTGGAGTGGGATAATTTCTGTCCCCAAGACCCTGTTGTGGTCCAGGATGGGCATCAGCTGGCCTGGTCTGTGCCCTGTGGGTCTGTGACCCACACAAGCTGCAAAGCAGTGGTGTGGGTCTGGGCAGACACCTGCTGCTGTGCTGCACCTCTCTGCTGCATTGCTGCTTCCACGGGCACTGCTCTGCACACTGAGGTTCACACTGAGCTGTGGTGGGGAATGGATGTGCAGCTGGATCAGGAAGGGAAGGGCTTTCAGGGCTGCTGTCTGCCTCAGGGTTTGTCCATGGCCCCTTGGGTAATGTCTGCTGAAGTGACCCATGACTTGCCTCATGCATGTGGTCTGGGCTTTGCAGGGTGCTGGGAAGAGCCAAGGTGGCCAGGGGATTGCTGAGGCATCCCAGACAGTCATGAGGAGATGGCAGTGGGTGTCCAATCCTAAAGTCTCTCCCAGCTCTCTTTCTGTATTGGGAGCTGTTGCTGCAGCCCAAGAGAAACACAATAAAGATGGGAGGAATCCGAGTCTTACCTGTGTCAGAATAGGGAGGGCAGAGATGGGATGTGCATGATTCAAGTCTGTTGCCACAGCATCTCTCCCAAGCACCTTTGCTTTGTACTGAGATTTGCCCTTGTGCTTCTAGGGAACCCTGGGAATCTCCCTGAGTAGAGTGCTATGAACTTTCTGGGATGCCTCCTCCAGGCCTGGGAGTATGGAGTATGACTGGGTGCTAAGTGCCCTGGCTGCTTGGGGCTGTATCTCACAGGTATACTGCTTTAGGGCTATAGCTGGGGATGAGGAGCCCTGGCTTTTCCAACTGGGAACAGCACCTGTCCTGCCCAACTCTGCTCTGGCTCACTAGTGGGCTGGGGAGAGCTCTGCCCTGTCATCCACGTGGGGAGGGCACCCACAGCCTCCCATGTCCCATGTGGGATGGCAGGAGTTTGTGGTTGAGCTAATGGAAAGTGCCTCTGCTGGGTTTTGCTCTGTTACCACGTGCCTCTTCTAATTTGGACTTCAGGGACTGTGGTGCCAAGGCAGAGGGGTGTTGCTCTCCTCCCTCCCTGGGCCCTGGGGCACGACTGAGTGCCTGGGATTGGATCCCCCTGTCCAAAATGGGCTGCCTTCCCTTTTTTAGCTGTTCGTTGAGCTGTGAATTCCTTGCTCCTGGCAGCTTGACAAGCTGGGAACAAGGCTTAGCACGTGGGAGAGCTGGGCCCACCAGCTGCAGTGGGAGGGGTGGGAGTGTGGCAGCCTTAACTCTTCCCAGGCGTGCTGGCAGCTGTGTCAGGGCATGGGGACAGCAGGTCCCCTGTGGTCTGTGACATGGGCTCCTGTGAAGCAGTGCATCCTCAGTGTGCTCTTGGCCAGATGAGCAGGGCAGGAGAGGAGAGGAAGTCATGGGCACCCTGGGTTTTCCAAAGGGGATTTGGGGGATGGAGGCACGTTAGGTGAATTGTGACTGCCAAGGGCAGCAGGAATCATGCTGGGCTTGGTTGGTTCCTGCAGATCCAAGGCACATCCAGCCACATACTTTGTGGCTATGAAAACTAGTGTGTTACTGCAGCCTGGCACACACGTTCCTCCCTTGTTCCCAGACCTGGGATGCCAGTCTCTCAGGCCAGTACTGGCCCAGCACAGAGCCCTTTTCCTGGTGCTCAGCTCCTCTGGCAGTGCTGTCCTCGGACAGGCGCAGAGCTCCGACGCTCTTTGCAGGACCGTGCTGGCCGTAGCGAACACGTGGGGGTCCTTTGGAAGCATTTGCCTCATGCCCATCTCCTGCCAGTGGATTGGCAAATAGGTGCTTCCTACAGTCATCTTCTCCTGGCCTCTGCTCCAGGAGATGTGTGGAGGTGTTCCCCAGGGCCTGCCAGAGCTTCTGTCAGGGCTGGATTTGGGCTTCCCTGTGTCCAGGTTTGCCTTTAGTCACCTCTCCCCTGTCACTTCCAGTGTACAGCTGCCTTTAAGAGCCAGTTCTCAGCTTGTTCTTGGTCGTGTTTCCTGCCTTAAGGGAAGTGGTGTCCGTTCCTGACAGGAGACTCTATGCCTTTTTGTTTGTCCGTGCAAGGGCTGCTTTTGCCTGGTGTGTGCCAAAAAGAGGCTATTCTCTTCTTAGACATTTTGGGGACTCCTGGGGAGGGGAAGGGTTGCTTTGTCCCCTGGTGTGTTGTAGGGAAGGCTCTCAGGGGACCTGTGTGGCCCTGGGCCTGCATCCAAAGTTTACGCTGAGCTCTCTCCAGCTCTCCTCATGTTTGTACAAGCAACTCTTCTCTGCTCCCCTGGCTCTGCTCCATGTGCTGGCAGCAGGCTGTGGGGGGTATGGTTTGGCAAGGGGATGCGACCTACAGAGCCTGGTTTGGTCTCGTGGGCAGGTGTCTCATGGGCTGGTCCGAGCCGTCACAATCTCTCCTGTTGCAGGACGCCCTGAAACCCGCGTTCACCGTCACCAACCTGCCGGGAACAACGTCCATCCAGACAGCCCCGACCACCTCGACCTCCATGCAGGTCAGCAGTGGCCCGTCATTCCCCATCACTAATTACCTGGCGCCAGTGTCTGCCAGCATCAGCCCCAATGCCGTCACCAGTGCCAACGGGACAGTGCTGAAGACTACTGGAGCCAGTGCAGTGACGTCTGGGGGCCTCATGCCGATACCCACTGGCTTCACCCTCATGTCAGGTCAGTGCCTTTAGGGACCGAGGGCTGCATCCGTCCATCTCTGCACCTGCAGCGTGTTGCTGTTCTCTCCAGGGGAGAGAAGACCTAGTGGCAGAAGGGAAGCAGAGTGGTTGCTGCTGTAAGGTGAGCCTGGCTGTGATTCCGTGCTCAAACCCAGCCAGGCCAGTGGCTGGAGAAGGGTCATGTAGTGACTGGTTCTTTAGCGTGCTACCAGCTGGCCCTGCTGCTGGGAGGTGGCAGGGAGCTGAGCTGGGACCCCAGGGCAGCACCAAGAAGCCTGGAGGGAGTGAAAAGAGCTGGTGGTGACAAAGCCTTTCTTTCTCCCTCCTTTCGGCAGGTGCTTCCCTTTCTCCGGGGACCCCTACCATTCCTCTCACTCAGTTACAGCCGCACTCCCTGGCTCTTCCCAGCCAGCAGGGCCAGGTGGTCACGGGTACAGCTGGACAGCTGCAGCAGGCACAGCAGACAGTCTTCCACTTCCCTGCCAGAGCTGGAGGGCAGATTGTGTCGCTGACAGGTCAGCACTCGCTTCTCCTCCGCTTGCTAGAGATGGGGGGATGGAGATGTCTGTGGGGGTCCTGGGCCTGGCCACAGAGCTGACCCCTGACTGAGGTGGGAGCACAGAGGAGGCAGAGCACAGGGAACCCTGGCTGTGGCTGCTGGGGAGAGATGGGCAGACAGGGCAGAAAATGCTTGACATAGGCAGGAGCAGCATCCTGGGGGATGCAGACCAAGGGAAGCAGCAGATTTTCAGTCTCATGCCCCGGGGCTTGGCCTGTGGCTAACAAATGCAGAGGAGACAGGTCTGTAGTGCAGCTGTGCTGAGGCTGAACTGTGCTGCTAGAACTGATGGGGGGATAGCACAGGGGCTCAGGTGCCCAGTGGTTGTTTACTGAGTGCTGGCTTTTGGCTCTGAGCAGCTGCCCTTGCTTCTGTGTTTGTATCTGCAGTCAGCCACCGAACCACAGTGCAGAGGATAGGCATGGGGAGGCCCAGAGCAGAGGAATGGTGCTGCTGTGCTGCCTTGTGTGCATTGTCCTTTGTAGGAATTTCTTCTTGTTCTGAGTTAAGGCTCTCCACGTATTTGTTCTGGGGCTGGACATGTTCCTGGATGGAGTTTCAGAGTCGGGCTAGGCTCTCCTTTGCGGTGGCATCCATCATCTGAGTGACCCAGTATTTCTTGTGTCCTGCCTGTTTGTGCCCAAGTCCATGACTCTGATAACCTCTGTGCTTTCTTGGAATGCTTAAGGCTCCTGGGGGCCTGGCAGACAGCAGGCTCCCATTCAAGGGGACTGGATTTCCCTTGTGATCTGGAGGAGCTAGGAGAATAACTGGTGTGTGTCGCTGGAGTGTGATGTGTGGGGAAATGCCCAGTCTGAGCAAGGTGACCAGTGATTCTTGCTCTCTGGCATCCCTTCTGGAAGAGCTCTCTGGCTCTTCCCTCTGGAGGTAGGACTTCAGCCTTAGGAGAGCCTTCTGTGCCAAGCTCTGTTTCTGGATCTGAAGTGCTTTGCGGGGAGTGGTCTGGGACAGAGGCTGTGTGGCCCCTGCAGCTCTGGGATGCACACCTTGAGACCAGCTGTTCTCTAATCCCTGTGTAGGGCACTTTACTGTCCTTAAGGTGACAAGCGGGGTGAGAGCTGCACCCTGAGTGCCCTGTGGAGGATGGAGCTGGGCTCCAGAGAGTGAAGGCAGCAGAGCCCAGCTGGTGTGGGCATTTGGGCTCTTGTGGTTCCACTCAGTGCAGCAAGGTGATCCTTGCAGAGCTGGCTAAGCACTGGGGAGGAAAGGCTGGGCCCTCTCTTCCCAACATGCATTCTGTGTCTTGGTGGAACCAGGAATGGCAAGGAGGGTCCTGGATGTTCCTGGACCATGGCTGGGAGTTGGGCAAAAGCTGTTGTGGCCTTTTCTTCACTGTTGGAGCTTTGTAGGCCAGTCAACCCCTTCTTGGCCCATGTGCCAGGAAAGAAAGAGCAGGTTTTGGTCTCTGGCTTCTGCCACACGCTGCTTTTGTGTAGCCTCCCCCGGTGCAGCACAGAGTGGTGCTGTGGAGCTGTGTGCAGCCAGAGAAGAACTGGGGGGGCTTTCACATGGCCCAGAGTGCCTGTATCCCTGTGGAGCCACAGGCTCATGGGCTCCTCTCTCTCCCCAGGTGGTACCATGGCTCAGCAGGTTCCAGTCCAGGCAATCCAGGTGCACCAGGCACCGCAGCAAACGTCTCCCTCTAGTGACAGCAGCACTGACCTTACCCAGACCTCTTCCAGCGGAACAGGTATCGGTAACCACCTTCTGTCTGCCCTCCTATCCACTGCTGAAAACAACCCACACCAACAGGCCTCGTGCTTGCTCCCTGCCCAGTTTCCTTCTTCAGGCCAACTGTATCCAAGCCCTTCTGACAGTTTCCCGGGTGTATTGATCCCTGTTGCCAGGTCCTGTGCTACGCTGTATCCAAGTAGATGCTGCAGGGCGGTAGGGCACCTTACAAGGGATTTCAGAGCCTCTCCAGATACATCATCTGCTCTCTCTTGCAGCATGGAGCTGGGAACGGGTTGCTCAGTTCTCAGGGGGTTTCTTAGCGAGCCAGCATTGCCTCTAGCACAAGGCATTGGCTCACATCTGCTTGAGACTTTTACCATCTATGCAGAAGACATCTCTTTGTCAGCAAAATCTGAGTTCAGGTGCCTGGATGCAGGCTGAATCCAGTTCAACAGCTCTGTTAAGGCTTCATCAGGGAATTGAGATACAAGTTGAATTTAGTCCTAGGATGTTTTGCTACTGTGTTTTCCTGCCCCTTCCTACTCATGAAAGGAGAGGTTTGACCTCTCCTTGATCTCTGGGGCTTTTGCCCAAGAGCTTGGGAGGCAAAGATGGGTATCTCCATGCACCACGCTTCAGCACAGCATGCCTGGGGTGGCTGGGGTAGGGGTGCTGAGCAGGCAGGTGAGCGTGGCGGGTTCCTTTTGTGTGCTCACGTGCCGTCTGTCCTGGTGGCAGTGACCCTCCCAGCGACCATCATGACGTCGTCTGTGCCAACCACCGTGGGCGGCCACATGATGTACCCCAGCCCGCACGCGGTCATGTACGCGCCCACCTCCGGCCTCGCCGACGGCGGGCTCGCGGTGCTCAACGCTTTCCCACAGGCGCCCTCAGCGATGCAGGTGTCCCACGGCCAGGTCCAGGATCAGGGTAAGGCAGCTGTCCAGGGCACTGCTCCCTGAGAGTGCACTGACACCCAGGTTTTTCTCATCCCACGTGTATTTATGCTGAATGTTAATTGCAAAGGGTTCTCTTCCAGCAGTCCTAGTGGCTGCACAAACGCCTGGCAAGAGGGTAATGGTCAATGTGTGTTTTTAGGTCTTGCCATTCTCTTGTGCAAAGGATTGCATGAGCTGTTGATGGGTAAAAAGGGTGAGGGTTTCTGGGATGGGCAGCATGTGGGGCAGGCAGCAGATGGAGCTAGGCAGCTCTGGAGAGGATGTGTGCTTGCATGAGGGGGCAAAGTAGCATGAAGCCACACGGGCAAGACTTGAGTTGAGGCCTTTTGCCTGCTTCTCCCAGCATTTGGAAAACTAGTGCGTGTAGCTTTCTTCTGGAATGTCTCCATGTGTGCAAATAGGCAGCTTTGTCCTTGAGTAGCTCCACGGAGCTCAGAGAAAGGATCCATGGGGGAGCACTGCTTAAGGGACAGTGTCATTTGTGCTTCTCTCTGTGCCAGGTGGCGTCCCCCAAGTGTTCCTGACAGCCCCATCAGGCACGGTTCAGATCCCAGTCTCAGCTGTCCAGCTTCACCAGGTAGGCACGGAGTAGTACTTGCAGGTGTTCAGGGGTTTCTCTTGCTCTTCTCCTGCCTGCACATCCTTTGTGTGTCTGGGCAGACCTGGCTGGGTAGGATCAATCCTCAGGTCTGGGAAAGCAGTCTGTGCTACCCACCCTTGGGTGAGGGAGTCTTGTCCTCCTTGGGCAGGTGCCCGGGAAGGATGGTGCCCCCCGGGCTGCTGGCACACACGGTCTCAGGGCGTGCTGTCCCCCAGTGGTTCCTCCTCCCTTCTCTCTCTAGATGGCTGTCATCGGGCAGCAGAGCAGCAGTGGCAGCAGCCTGACGGAGCTGCAGGTGGTCAACTTGGACACCTCACACAGCGCCAAGAGTGACTGAGAGGCCTCTGCTGCCGGCCTTCTGTTTCTGGCTTGTCGTGCCAGTGTCGGGGCTGGCAGCACCTCCTTCTCGTACAGACTGCACCAGTTATTTATTGTTGCCTTTTCACGTTTCCTTCATCCACACATGCACACACACACACGCACTCACCCACCCCCACACACACAGGCATGCGCGTGGGGCTGCAGGACCCACCCGGGGTGGAGCCGTGCTGGGGCCATGCAGGGCTTGGGGCATTTGGATGCTGCAATAGCTGTGCTTGTCTCACGCCAGCCAAAGAAACTTGTCTCTTGAGGGGAGGATTGCTCTGCACTGTAAATAAATACTGCAGGCCATTCCCAGCTGGAGGCTCTGGCTCCTTCTGGGTGCTCTGAGTCACCTTGCCCATGAGTATTTACTCTGCGTGGGGCTCAGCTTAGACCTGGAGCCACCGTGCAGGTGCAGCTTGGAGCAGAGTGGGTTGTGGCTGTGCTGCTGGCCTCAGCAATGTGCCTTTGTGGGGGTGACAGGTCCTGGCCGCAGCAACTCACCCTGGGCTCCGGACAGGAGAGAGGGGCCAGCTTGCATGTGCATCTCTGGGCCTGCATGCCCTCTCCCCGGAGGGCAGGGCACAGCCAGTGGCACGCTGCCCTGTCCTCCTCGTATGCACTACAGTGAGCCCTCTGCCCTCAGTGCCTCCTCGCTGGGCTGCCTGGCAGATTTTCAGCCTGACTGGCCCTGCCCCGGCGGCTGCCCTTGCACAGATGAGGTGGTCAGTGATGCCCAGGAACACAAAGCTGCCCTGGAGAGCTCCTCAGGGGCCCTGTGCTCTGCTCAGCCCCACACTCTCAGCCCTCGCACTGCTTCTCGACTCCATACACCCAGGGGAACGTGGCTGGGTCTTTCCTACATCCCCCTGCAGCTCCAGCCAGCGCTTTCTAAATTTCTGTGTCTGATGCAAGGTGGAGAAACAACTCAAATGTCAAAGGGAAGAGCCCATGGGGCACTGAGCTGCTGGGCAGGTGGCAGGCTCTTCCTCTGAGCACCAGGGTGACCTGCAGGCCATCCTGGGCTGTGGGGGAGCAGCTGTGATGCCTGTACAGGCTCAGCAAGGCTGGGGGAGAAGGGCTGGGGCATGCTTGGTCCTGCATGGGAGTTGCTGTGAATGGCTCTGCTACCTAGCCCTGTCCCTGGAGGGAGAGTGAGCAAGTGAGAGAAGCTGCTGAATCCTTAGGGGAAGAAGC
>VWZW01005379.1:0-11993 GCA_013397115.1 Edolisoma coerulescens | reverse complement strand
GGAAAAAAAAAAAAAAAAAGAAAAAAAAAGAAAATTACTTTATTTTTCTAAGTGTTAAACTCAGTATTTATGTAATTCTTTAAGGAATAAAAGTTTGGCTCCTGTACAGTTTTAATGGGGTTTGTACCAGGGGGATGGGANAGGGGGATGGGAGAGGGGTGGGTGGGCGGGCATGGAGGCAGGAAAGGGGCCTTGCTTTTGAGTTTGTATTGTAACCTTGGACATGTTCCCTCAGCATTAGCGTTTAAGCTGCACTCTCCATCCACCAGCATGTGCCAGGGATCAAGCTGAACCGAGTGGGATGCTTGTTTCCTACTTAACTGTAATGAGGACTTCATACCCATAATTTTGGGCTTAATGGGCAGAAGACAAGTGAAGCAGTGGCTGGTCTCTGGAAGTGGGAAACCTGTTCCTCAGAAGCAGGGAGTTTGCAGTATGCCCAGGAGCCAGAGGCAGGCTGGGTTCTCTTACGACCACCCTGTTCACTTCTGGCCCAGGGACCCACAGCTGTTGTGTCACTGCTCTTGGTGTGGAGCAGTGTTTCCTGTGACTACCTAAGGGATATGGGCATCCCCACTCCTCCCTGTGGTGAGTGACCAGCAGTGGCTAATCCTGTTCTCCCTGCTTGCTGTGCAGGCAGCATCTCCTGAACTCCTGGCTGCCGATCTGGGCTGCAGTTCCCCCTCTGCGGCCGTTCTGCAGCGCAGAGATGCAGACAGCTCCCCTCCCAAGCTCCCCGTGCAAAGAATTCCCAGAAGGGTCTTTCAGCCCTTGATCTGTTAGCAGCCTGGGAAGGGCTCATGGGGAGTGGGGTAGCCCATCTGGTGAAGGTGACATTGCATGCTGCCTCCCCTTAGAATTCTTGCTCTAAGAGTGATGCAAACCCTGCAGCTCGGAGCATGTGGGAGTACTGAGCCATGTCCCGTGGCTCGGTGTAGGAAAACTGCTCAGTGATGCTTCCAAAACAATGTAGGTACCGAGGAGTTCATCCAGGGAGAAGCGTGGGGTCAGAGTTTGCATTGTCCTTTGCCCCAGCACATCACTGTGGCCTGGCTTTGCTCTGCTTTGCTTCTGCTGGCACTATGGAGCAGAGCTGTTGGGCCAGAATGGCAGGAGAGCCCCTGCTGCTACAGGGTGTCTGACTGCATCCCCTCCCTGGCTCCCCAAAGGCAACTGCTGGTTAAACGCTAATGGTGTATTTTATTTAAGTGCAGACTTGTAAGAACACTTGTGTATCAGGGATGAAATGGCATTTATTGTGTGGTGACATTTTTAGTTCATTTTACTGGTTTGAGGGGTGTGTGTGCGCGTGTGTGTGTGTGTGTGTACGCATAAGTGTGTGTGGGATTATTTTTTTTTTCCCTCCAGTTTCCAGGGTTGTGTTTCTGGAAGGATGTGGAAGTAATCACAGTACTATGTACAGAGCTTTCTTTTGTATTAAAAAAAAATTTACTCTTTCAATAAATGTTATCATTTTGTGCACAGATTTGGGATCCTGACCATGCTTTGGTGGGAGGGGATGATGCATACCTTAGGGCCAACAAATGGGGATCGGGGCAGATTCCTGCACCTGCTTGTGTACTGAGGAGGATGGGGAGCTATCTGAGCAAAGATATGTGGCAAAGAGGGGCTCTTTGCAAAAGTCTCCATCCCTCCTGCCTCCTGCACAGGTTATTCCTGACCACCTGGACTTACCCTCTGGAGTCCCAGCTAATGCGTGGGCCAGAGAGGGCCAGTGCCTGACAGCAGGGCTGTGAGGCCTGTCCTTCCCGAAAGCTCTGGAACGATGTCCCTGGTGAGCAGGGCATGGTGTCAGTCAAGAGAAGTAGAAACCAGGAATGAGGAGGAAGGGGGAATTTTGAAAAAGAATTATTCTAATTCATGGGTGTCAATAGGGAGGAGCAGGGAGACTGTTAAATTCTGTGCAGAAAATTGCTGTGAGAAGATATGGCAATATTCAAAATCCAAACTGCAGAGACATTACTTAAAGTCAGGGAGCGACCTGGAAGCCAGATCAAGGACACATGGAGGCTCAGAAAAGTGTCTAAAGGTGTGAATAAAACCAAAGGCAGAGGGGCTCATTACAATCACCAAGGCTGCTGGGCCCAGAGTATGCCAGCTAAAAATGCAACTACTGGCCACTCCATAGCATCAGGTCCTGGAGCAGACACCAGTATGGTGTGAGGAAAGCTAGGCCCTGACAGAAGTGTGCAGTTTGGAGAAAAATACCTAGGAAGGGAGAAGATTGTACAGAAAGTGCTTAGGAGCAAAACACAGCTGAAATGGCTCTTTCCCCATTAGGAGGAGGTGAGGTGCTTCAGGTTTACACCACAACCAGCCCTGTGCCTGCAGAGGTGTAGCTCGTGGTTCAGCACCACAAACCCCCTTTCAGCACAAACAATCCCATGTCACTTGTGCACAGGGGGCTGTGTGTCACTTAGGCACCATGGAGCAAGACACCACAGATATAATCTTTATTTTTAGGATAAATGGACCTACTAAGCATGGTGTTGAGACCATCAGAGCAAAGACATAAGCAGGCCATGTGAATACCACAGAAAACCTCTCCTTGTCACAAAAAAGACGTCTTGGTAATGAATGGGGAAGGAAAATGACATATTAATTGAGAATACAGAGATTTCAAGAGCATCCATGGGATTCTGGAAAGAGAGCATCAATAGCATCAACAGAGATTACATGTACTAATGGAGAAATCAAGTGTGGCTTGGAAATACAAACATTTACAGTCCACTATTGGTGCCACAGGTTTAGAGGATGGTCTCCACAAACTGATGCACAGCAGCCTATAATTAATTGCAGTGATATTGTTTGGATTAATTTCTGATTGCTATTGTAAAACATGGAAATTGTCTAATCCATTGCGCTGGTACTGAGGGTAGAAATTAGGTTGGGCACATACAAGTTGCCCCAGGACCAAATAAGAAAGCAAAGTCTCATCCAGTTAGCTGATGATTTTAATGTTTGTTTATAATTTAAAACAAATGTTACCAGACTGATAGAAACCTGCACCTCAAGGAAGGGAAGTATGGGCAAAGGATAAGAATTTAGATTTTATGGTATGGGCATTTCAGATCAGTGTGACACCAAAGCTGGAAAGGAACTGGAAACAGGCCAAACTTGTGTGCAGCTGGCTTCAACTGGAACACTGAGAACAGGGCAGTCTCAGAGCCCCAAACCTGCTGGGAGCCAGTGCAGCTGTCAGTGAAGCCAGCAGGGTGGCTGGAGGGTGGGTGCAGGGCTGGAACCACCCTAGGGCCACAGGCCTGACATTGCTGCACTGTACTTCTTGATTAATGGTGCATTTGCAGTAATAATATTAGTGCTGACATGACAGGCTTTTAGCCTTCCTGCCACCCATCCTGATGAAGACAATTAATCACCAGAGAAATGGTACCAACACACAGCGCAACATTACCGCGTTACCAAAAAGCAGCTCGCTCTAGCAGGCACACTCTTCAGCTCGCAACCTCCATTTGTTTCTAATACCAGCCAGGGGAATCAGAAGATATTCCAATCTTTAACGTTTTTCCACTGCTCACCACCGTTCCTGGTGTGCAGCCGATGTGGGGAATCGGCAGCTTTGTGACCCGCGGCCACAGAGAGGCCCCTGCGCTCTGGCCTGAAACCCCTTTGGGAGCCACAAGCTGTCCTGAGGGACCCATGTGGGGCAGCCAGCAGTGCCCTTGTGGCACATTCCCAATGGGATCCTGGGCTGCATTGGGAACTGCATTGCCAGCTGGTCAGGGAGGTGACCCTGCCCCTCTGCCCAGCCCTGGTGAGGCACATCTGGAGTGCTGTGTCCAGTTCTGGGATCCTCAGGCCAAGAGAGACATGGAGCTCCTGGAGAGGGTCCAGCAGAGGGTGACAAATGATGAAGGGCCTGGAGCACCTCCCTTCTGAGGAAAGGCTGAGGGAGCCGGGCCTGTCCAGCCTGGAGAAGAGACACTGAGAGGGAACCTCAGCAATGTCTGTCAGCGGCTGCAGGGAGGGGTCAGAGGATGGAGCAGGCTCTGCTCGGCGGTGCCGGGCGATGGGACAAGAGGCAACGGGCAGGAACTGAGGCACAGGAAGTTCCACCTGAACACGAGGAAGAGGTTCCTCACTGTGAAGTGCCCGAGCGCCGAGACAGATTGCCCAGAGAAGGTGTGAGTCTCCATCGCTGGGGATATTCAAGGACCATTTGGACACCATCCTGTGCCATGTGCTCTGGGATGACCCTGCTTGAGCAGGGAGGTTGGACCGGATGACCCACGGTGGTCTCTTCCAATCTGACCTATCCGGGGATTCTGAGGGACGGCGGGGACACGGCGAGGACACGGCGAGGACACGGCGGGGACGCGGCGGCGCGCGGGCGCGGAACGCGCAGCTCCCGCCACTCTCCTGTCCCTCGCCGCCTCCCGTAGCGATCACGGAAGCGGCGCGCTGCTTCCGGCGCCTCCCGGTGGCGCCGGGGCCGCTCTGCGCCTCTGCCCGGGGCCGCTCCGGGGGCGTGGGCAGGGTCGGGCCGGCGCCTGAAGGGCCGCTTCCTTCTTCCCGCGTCGGGGGTGGGTCGATTTCTTCCGCACCGCGACTGGGCCCTGCCGGGCCGTGGCTCCGGGGGAGTCGGGACCGCGGGACAGCGGTGAGCGAAGGGCCCGGCACTGGGGCGCGGCTCGCCGGGGTGTCCGGGACGGCTCGGAGGAAAGCCCGTGCGTTCCGCGGCGCCAGGACTGAGGCACGTCGGTGCGAGCTGTCCTCTGTGTGTGTGTGCACTCTACAAGCTCATTTAAGGAAAACAGTTCTTGGGCTTGTGGTGTTACCAAGCACAGGAGAATAACTGGATCTTTTTATTACAGAGTCTGCAAGAAGATTCCCATCTGGCTTGCTGCAAATTCCAAGGAAGGCAGCACAATTGAAGGTAGGTATGAATTTCTTGAGAGTTCAGGCTGCTTCTCTCTGCGCCTGGAAAATGTTTTTAATGTGCCTTTCATAGTCTTTGATGGTTAGTATCTTCTTTGGTTAAACGTGGGTTGACTTTCTGTGGTATCTTCGCTCCTTTTTTAACAATGACTCGTGTTATCAGCAGCTGAACA
This sequence comes from Edolisoma coerulescens, assembly GCA_013397115.1. Classification (NCBI taxonomy): domain Eukaryota; kingdom Metazoa; phylum Chordata; class Aves; order Passeriformes; family Campephagidae; genus Edolisoma; species Edolisoma coerulescens. The sequence continues at coordinate 6,900 of VWZW01005379.1, read as the reverse complement.
GCGTCTTGCTGCTTCTCTTGCCAGTGTGTGCAAGTGGTAGGAGCAGTTCCCACTGCCACCTGACTGAGCTCCTCTGAGATCCTTCCTATCAGCCTCATCTGGAATCCTTTGTGAACTCAGTCCGTGCTTTTGTCTGCAGCTGGCCTGCTGATTGCTGGCACTCAGTCTTGGACAGCAAACTATTTCCATGCTCCTCTTTGCATGGATGAAAGCAGAGAAGCACTGTGTCTTCTTTGTAGTGCCAAGATGCAGAACAATCAGGTAACAGAGAGTAGCACTCTTTTAATTCTGTGGAATTTGTCCATTGATGAAACATTGTAAAGGCAAAGAATTCTGAGAAGAGGCCAAGGAGGAAATGCTGCGACACTTTCAGATAGTGGCCTGACTTGATGTGTATGAACTGGATCTGAGAAATTGCTCATTATTTTCTTCAGGGCCTGGTGATGTGAAGGTCCCTGTGCACGGTGAGAGCACCGTGAGCTCTAGGTAAACTCACAGTCTAAACAATTATAAATGGTAAATAGCAAGAGGGAAGTCAGAAAGGCAAAAGCAGCAATTTCTGAGGGTTGTGTTGTGGACAGTGGCAGGGATGAGAACAGGACTCAAGACTCCTGTCATTATTTGCTGTCTTCTAAGAGGGCCCATTTTGCCGTGGTGTTTTTTGTTAGGTTTGGTTTTTTGAGGAGAACCTCATTCTGTGTGTGCAAGTGCTGGGAACAGTTTTTGTATATGAAAAACTGTCTTATTTTTTTGAAAGGGGAATATTAGCCTCTGCAAAGTGGGTTTTCCTTCAGAGCTTTATCCTGGGTGTAGGATCTCAGGATCAAAAGCTGTGCCTCAACCACTTCTGCTGTTGGTGCTGGCTCACACTTTCCCCAGCATGCAGCTCAGAAATAAAAGCTTGACCCTGCTTCCCCTCTGTCTCTGCAGACCCATCTGCTGCCATGGTGAACGAGAAGCACAATGGCAGCCTGCTCGTGCAGCTGGGGCCCAAGCTGCAGGCCTACCCAGAGGAGCTGCTCCGGCAGCGGCGAGGCCACGCCGGCCGGCCGGAATACCTGGTCCGGTGGAGCGTCGTCAGCTCGGAGGAGAGAGCGGTGGGAGGCGGCAGCGCCTCCTCTGCAGAGCCCAAGGCAGAGCACATCTCCATGTGGATGTCTGCGGAAGAGGTCTGCGCCAGCTGCCCGGCGCTGCTGGGCCAGAGGAGGCCGGAGGGGCCGCGGCCGAAAGAGGAGAAGGCGCCCGGCGCGTTGGCCGCGGATGTGCCGCTGGACGAAGCCTCGCTGCCGGAGATGAAGGCCGACGTCGGGAGCCTGGTGCAGCGAGCCCGGCGCCAGGTGGCCGAGGCCGGGACGCCCGAGGGCTCCGTGCTGAGCACGCTGCGCGTGCTGGGCGCCTACGCCGGCATCGGCTCTCTGGCGGGCGCCTTCAGGGAGACGGGAGCCCTGGACCTGCTGATGACGATGCTGTGCCACAAGGAGAAGCAGATCCGCCGCAGCGCCGGCGAGATGCTGCGGGCTCTGGCCTCGCACGATGCAGGTGGGGGCTGCTCCTGCTCGGTGCCTCTGAGGAGAGGTGTTGCTGGGCAGCTGAGGGGTGCCGGGCCTTTGGGAGGGGTGAGATGCCTGGGAAGCAGCATGTGTTGGGGCTTGCTGGCAGAAGGGGAAGAATCGGTCTGGATCTTCCAAACTTCCTTGGTTGCAGTTGTCTGGACTGCTCTTGGAGTTAGAAACTCTTTCCCTTGCCAGGTTTCTGAGCCGGGATGCTGATGAACTGTTAGGAGGACTTAGGCCAAGGATATTGGCAGAATGTTGGGGTGACTCTGCTGCATGCTGTCAGTTGGAAAGTCTCTGGCCTGTTCTTGGCAGGGAGCCTTTCCTCAGGGCCTGGATAAAGGCTAGTTCTCATTTAAGAGAAGCTAGCATGGCTTGGAAGTGCCTGATGAGACAGCTGGAAGGTTGCTGGTTGTGGTGTATCCCACAGGAGATCTGGCTTTCCCTGTCCTAGTGCCTGAGTTCATGCAGCTCTGAAGTGGGGCAGATGAGGGACTGATTCAGGTTAAAACTTGACTTCTTTTCTTCCCTGGGACCCTGTTCTGAGTCAGTTATTTGGGGTTGCTGTTTTGTGAGAATCTTGCAGCGTTAGGGGTAGAAAAAACACGCTGTGGAGCAAAATGTTGCCGTTCCAGATGAAGGGACAGAACATGGCTCAGGTGCCGCTGAGCAGCAAAGCTGTTCCTTCCCTGCGGCCCTGCCTCTCGCAGGGAGGGTGGGGTGGGGGTTGTGTCCATGGGGCCTGAAGAGTTTTTGTTGTTGTTGCAGGGAGCCGGGCCTATGTCCTGCTGTCCCTGAGCCAGCAGGATGGCATTGAGCAGCACATGGACTTTGACAGTCGCTGCACCTTGCTGGAGCTGTTTGCTGAGATCACGTCCTCTGCAGAGCACTGCATGTCCTTCGAGGGGATTCACCTCCCGCAGGTGGGGACAGACCCCGCCACCAGCCCTGGGCCTGCGGGGCACGAGGGGCCGGGGGGNACCTGTGTGTGACTTCTCTCCTGGACAAGCTGAGCAGTGATGTGGAGCAGGGAGAGGAGCAGCAGGGCTGTGCTGTGCCTGGCCCCGTCCCTGAGGAGAGGAGCCGCATGAAGCAGGAGTTTGAGTTCAGCATGGCCATGGCAAACCTCATCTCAGAGCTGGTGCATGTGATGGGCTGGAGCCACGGCCACAAGGCAGAGCCACTGCCCCAGCAGGACCTGCAGCCTCGCACCGCCCGCTCCATCTTCCAGCACAAGACCCCGGCCAGCACTGCTGTCCAAAAGCCTGTGTTGTCTTCAAATCGTGGTCCCCACAAAAAGCAAGGCTGCACCTTCCTGACGGCATCAGACTTCGCAGACAGCAGTGACTATGTGGAGTACTTGCAGGCAAACCTGGTGAGCGGCATGCGGGTGCGCTTGCTGGAGGACTGTGGTGACGTTAGAGCTGGGGAGGAAGGCGAGTTTCTCCAGAGCACGAATAGCATGCACACAGTACAGGTAGGTCATGGGGAGACTTGTTCTGGCTGGAATGGCAGAGGGGAGTGACCAGGGTGACCAATGAATTCCTAACGGTGCCTTTATGTGCAGGAAGTTGGACAATAGGCGTGGCATAATGTGTATCACTGTCTACATCTGTCCTAGCAAAAAACTCACCTTTCGGAGCTGGAGGGCTGGGTTGCAGGGAAGGCTAGTCTGGTTTTCTATGCGTTGTGCTGCTAAGATTTCTTAGCCTCTAAAACAAGCTTTACTAAGAAGTCTATCCCCATCTTTCTTACAAGCCCCTTCTAAGTATTGAAAGGTCACTGTAAGGTTTCCCTGGAGTCTTCTCCAGGTTGAACAACCCCAACTCTCTCAGCGCTTCCTCATAGGAGAGGTGTTCCATCCCTCTTACTGTTTTTGTGGCCTTCCTCTGGATCTGCTCCAACAGGTCCATGCCTTGTACTGAAGTCTTCAGAGCTGGATGCAGTTCTCCAGGTGGGGTCTCACCAGAGCAGGGTAGAGGGGCAGAATCACCTCCCTTCACCTGCTGGCCACACTGCTTCTGATGCAGGCCAGGATACGGTTGTCTCTTTGGTCTCTGAGTGCACATTGCCAGGTCGTGTCCAGCTTTTCATCCACCAGTTCTGCTAAGTCCTTCATAGGACTGCTTTCAATCCCTTTGTCCTCCAGCCTGGACTGGTACCGGGGTTTGCCACAACCCAGGTGCAGGACCTTGCACTTGACCTTGTTGAACCTCATGAGGTTCCCACTTCTCAAGTTCATCCAGGTCCCTTTGGATGCCATCCCATCCCTCAGGCATGTCAACCGCGCTGCTCAGCTTGGTGTTGTCAGCAAACCTGCTGGGAGTGCAGTCGATCTCACTGTTGTCATTGATGAAGATATCAAATGGTATTGGTCCCCATACAGACCCCTGAGGGACACCACTTGTCACTGATCTCCAGCTGGACACTGAGCTGTTGACTTCTGGATATGACCATTCAACCAATTCCTCATCAACTAAATAGTGCATCTATTGAATCCGTGTCTCTCCAGTTTGAAGAGAAGGATGTTGGCCCAGCAGAGCAGTGGTGCCAAAGGCCTTACAGAAGTCCAGAAAGGTGACAGCCATCGCTCTTCCCTTGGCCACTGATGTCGTCACTCCATCGTAGATGGCCACTAGGTTGGCCAGGCAAGACTTGCCCCTGGTTTTCTGGAATCACTTCCCTGTCTTCCATGTGCCTCAGTTAAAAAGCTTTTCTATTTCTGGGCCATGCATAGGTGATGCTTCATTTCAGCCCCTCCCCAGTTGAATAACTGCTTTGCATCTTATTTTTAAGTGGTTTATAAACCTCTTTTATAATCCACTCCATAAAGATAAATTGCAAAGGAAATGTATTTCCTACTGATTCTCTCTTTGTCCTTATGCTTCTTGGTTTCTAATATCTGTGTTTTCCTAAAGTTGTGATTTCTATTTCTTATAAATTTGTACTTGCTTTTACTTTTAATGAACTGGGCACTTGGAAAGAGCACCAAGATCCTTTCATATTCTTCTCCTGTTGCCAGTGACATAAAATTCAAAGGGTTTTTGCTTCAATGTTGAGCTGAAGTGTACTGTTAGCTTCCATTCCCTTTGTCCTGTTGGTCCCTTGGGTTCCCTCTCCTGTCTATTTTTCTATTTAATTAGTTTGAATAAATTTGCAGTTGCTTCATCCAGGCTTATTTTCAGTAAGTTATTTGTAAGGCTCACACTATTGACAAAACCAGATCTGAGTGGTAATTGGGCCAGTCCATCATGAGTCTGTCTCTTACCTCCTCTCATCTTTCCTTTGTTGCTCTGATTTCTGTTGCTTTCCTTGCCTCTCCAAAGAAAGCGTTTCACTGTTGTGTTTGGTCCTGCAGCCATACCTTCCCATGACTCCTTTGAGATGGCATTTGATGCATAACTAGTTAGGTCAGAGATAGATTGAAGACGATTTGGTGGTGTGTGTAGTTTAACTCAACTTCCTTCCATATAGTGCTTTCCCAAAGTCTGTCAGCATCTCATTTCTTTAGCTGTCCAGCACAGTGGGTTCACAGTAGCACTGGTGTAACTCCAAAAGAGCTCAGTGAAACAGGCAAACCATACGTTTTTCTGCTGTTTTTTAAAGTTACTGACATGTTGTACTTGCTGTTGCTGGGTTCTCCTTCTGCTCAGAAGGTTAAATGTAACACTATGGTATCGGAAGCTGTAAAAAATCCTTTTGATTTTTGAGAGGCAACTTGGACAAAGCAGAGGAAACAATTTGAGACATGCTTGTCAAGAGCCCAAAACCTGTTTGAGAGGGTTGATGAATACCCAAGGTTATAAAAGTGCCCTGAGATACTTTATATACAGCTCATCTGCCTCGAGGTATTGTTGGTTATGTTCTTCCTTTGTCTGCTTTTCCCAAGGCACCTGCAGCTTGGCACTTTTGGAACAGGTGTGATTAACTGGATGCACTCGTGTCCCTGCTGCTGTGCTAAGTGAGATCTGTAGTGGTTGCAGGCAAAGTTGGTGGTTTTTTAAAAATAAAGATCCAGGTGTAACCAGGGCGAGAAGTTAGTAAAGATGGCATGCCTCAAAACTAGACAATGTGTGTGCTGAAATCTGTGCACAAATTGTGTGGTCTTCTACTTGAACAGTGCTTGCTGTGTCCAGGCATTTGGGAAATGGGAGGACAAAAGTAGCAAGAAGACTGAACAAGTGAGCAAGTCTGATCATCTGGATCTGTTTCACCCGCAGGTTTTATGGCAGTCAACAGGTCGGATTTACTGGATGCGTTGGCACATATTGGAGATTATTGGCTTTGGGGACCAGTGGGAAGACCCTGCTGCTCAGAAAAAGGAATATAGTGTGAGAAAGAACTTTAATCTAGACACAGGTGAGATTGTGCTGTGTGTGTATATCATCTCTTTCTTTCTGATTATCCTGTGGGGTAGGAGTGATGACCTTTATATGGTCAAGCATAGCAAGTAGCAGGCTGGGTTTAGAAAGCACTATTAGTTTGTGTGACCATGAAAAGCTAGTTAAGTAGTTGCATGGCTTGTGATTGAATGGAGTGTTTCTGAACCCTAGACTTCTGTCCAGATGTATAATAAAAGTAATGATATAAAAAGCATAAAATTTTATTTAAACTGCAGCTGTCAAAACTGTGTGTTTGAATTAACTGAACAAGCTGCCAAAACATGAACATAGAATTTCTCCGAGATGAAGCTGTTTAGGGGCACTCAAATCCCCTTAAGTAAGTGATGAGGATTTTAAAAAGCATTAACATAGCAACAATTTGTTTAACTTCATACTGCTAAGCTTTTAACAAGGTGTTAAAAAGTATTAAAGCACCGTTTTCATAAGACATCTGCAGCACCTCCTAGAATCCTTTAAAATTGCCCTTGTACTGGGAGAAAATAAAAGGGAGAATCCACACTGCAGATACCCCTTTCTTCTTCAGCATCTGACATGATTCTGGACAGGGAAACCAATTAAAGTAACTCTTTCATCACAGCTGTGATCTTCTAGGATATCGTTTGTGTAGAGTCGTTTGGATTTACATGCTGCAAGAGAGAATGTAGATGAGATCAGCAGCTAATTGCACACTTCGAAAATATTCTTATTTCCAGTTGAAAAGATGGCTTCTTTAATAACTTCTACCTCTTGTAGTTAAGTACTTAACTTCATGTCAGTGTGCAGTGTCTAGCTTAAAACAAAGTTAGTTAGATTTCTCCTTTTCTTGGTCTTTCTGATTTTGGGAGAAGCAGGAGCTCTGTTTCACTTCTGTGTATAACTCCTTCCAGGCATCATATCCCACACAGAAATTGAATTGAAATGTGGGGTGTGCAGCAGAGGATGGGGGAATTGGCAGAGCTGACAGT
>VWZW01005378.1:104086-119673 GCA_013397115.1 Edolisoma coerulescens | reverse complement strand
TATCATGTGGAAAACAAAAGGGGGAAACGCTGGGTGCACAAAATAAATATTTTAAGGCAAATATTAAAATTAGCTATAATATTTTCAAGGGTTTTCTTTTATAAATTACATTATAGTTAAAATAGATATGAAAATATCTCCCTGTTCATACCCTATCTGGCTGTTTACAGAGGAGTTTTACTCACGGTAGGTGGGAGGCTGGGAGAGTAAAAAGTGAAAGCATTTATCTAAGAGGAAAAATTGTCTTGTCAAAGCTTTTAGCAAAGTGAAGAAAATGGAAGGAAAAGAGCCTGAGAGATAGATGTTTAAGTTCTGCAAGAACGTGAAAAAGAGAAAATGGCTATAAGGATGTATTTTTCCTTCCTTTCTTTCTTTATTTTTGCAAAATAAACTGAATATATCTACTTCAGCCATATTCATGGTATAAACTAATATGTAGTATGTTAAATCTGAGCCCTCACGGATTTAACGAAACACACTACTACTGTGTTTTGGTTTTTTTCTGAGTGCCCAACAGACTAGAGGATATGCACACAGCTTCACTTATGAAACTTAAGTAGTTCATCAACCAAAAAAACCTTTAATAATTTCAGTATTTATATATGCAGATATATTGTTTTCTGACGTTTGTACAAAGTAAGGGAACTTCTTGGGAAACCCTGAAGAAATTGTTATTTCAGATATTAACTAAATGGATATCTTAAATACTTAAAAACTCATTTGGCTAGTAATTTACCTCCTAGAGTAAGACTGCTACAAGGCAGGAGAGCACCTGATGAATTATTATTTGTTGTGAAGTGACTTAATAAATGTTTAAATAATTTACTGCTGCTGTTGGTACATTTTAATAAGAAGTGGTAGCCTGGAAGATTTTCATGTCCTCTACCTTAAAAACCAGAGTCCCAGATACAACCCCCTTTTCTGCTTCAACTATACAGTGATGTGTGATCTTTTATCCATGACCCAAAATTGCCATTTTGATTTGGCAGTGGCCAAAAATTGCAGTATGTTCAGAGTCAACTATCAGGAAACCCATACAATGCATAAATCAGACTCTCAAAGCCAATGATTGTGCTACAGGTCTACTACTAATCTGCAGTATTTAATTGGATATATAAGCAGCCCTGGGCAATACAATATTTATTTGGGTAAATGCACAGTAACCTTATTTCTGCAATAGCATGTCTTTTTATGATTGAATTCTGAAGTGCCACAAAACTTGTTGAGACAAGTTTTAGCCGTAAGAAAATTTCTTCCCTGTAGGTTTACCATTAAGCTGTAGCTTAATGGTCTAGGTCTAGGTGTCTAAATGTGTAGTTATTTCTACCTTGTACATCCATCTGGTCACTTTTTAATGTAAAAAATTTTCAGTGGAGGACAAGGGCTTTTATTCTCTATTTTATTCTCTATTCTCTATTTTTTTATTCTGTATTCTCTATTTTTTTATTCTCTATTCTCTAAATTATTCTCTAAAATGAGAGGGAGATAGCAGTTAAACTTTAACACCTTTTAGTGAAGTTAACATGTTTAAGCTTTGTACTATGACTATTCCAGAATACAATTAAGGCTGAGAAATACTAAAAAAAAATAATCCTACTTAACTTTTAAAAGAACTGAGAGAGATCAAAACCAGAGCTGCTCATTGTTTTTTGGGATCAGCCAGACTGACATGCTTACTATCTGTTTTTTCTGTGGTGTTTAGACTGTGTTCCAAGCCTCTCCTCTCCACCACAATGGCAGCTCCTATCCAGACACTCTGTCTTCTGCCTCAAAATTGTTTTTCTTCCTGGTGACAGATCTTAGCTGAGCTATCTCTTCTGGCATGGCCTTACTTAACTTCTCTGCCTCCGCATTTTTACTCTTTAAGCCATCATGGCCACATGTCAGGCTGATGGCACAGAGTATGCCTGGCTGGCCTCCCTCCCGATTCCCTACTGCTCCAGATCTCATGTTTGTTCCCTCACCAGCCTCCTCTCTACCACAAGCTGGCCTGTTTGCAGCCCATGAACATGCTGAACAACTCCTTGTTTGAACAACATGATCTTCTCAGAACTGGCCTCCCCAGGGTTGCAAACACTAAAAAAGGAGTAGGTGGTTTTGCTGTTATCTGTATTAGCTTTATCTCAGCTTGCTGTTACACCTTATCTCCTTCCCTCCCTTTTTCCCTCCCTTTCTCCCCCCATGCCTCTGTCCCTTTGTCTTTCTTATTCAATTCCTTCCTCAAGTGGGAGTCTGATCACAACTTTTCTTTCCAATTGGTCACTCTATCACACACAAGAGAGATCTCATCTGTGATTGGTCGGTCTGAGTTCGAAACACAAGATTTGGGTAGTAGGGGTATTTAGGTTCTTTTTTCCCCTGCTAGGAATCAGACTTGGAACTGTTTGCTTGGAAGGGGACTTTGAAATGTCTGAGAGGTCTCTTCATTGCATATTCACAGGCATAGGTTTAAGAATATTTCCAAAGCTGTAAGCTGTGCCTGGAAGCCTAGGCTTTAGGTGGCCAGATATTTGCAGTTTAAAACATTATTTCAGCAGACAGTTTTATAGCTAATACTCTTATGTTCAAATGCATTGTGTTTGGAGCAATAGGAAGTGTGGAGTTGTAAATTTTAAGGAGAAATAATATTCACATAAAATTTTAACACACCCTATGGTGGGTTTATTTGTAAACGGGGCAAAATTAATCATCCTCCCCTTCTTTAAATCTTGCTCTATTTTATTATTCCTCTTCTCTTTATTATGAAGAATGAGCAGCTTCATTTGAGGTACTAAAAACTCGTATTGAATCATGAAAAGAAAAGAATTCATCACTTGCCAGTATATATTGTTGCTGGGAAACGAGTCACATGCAAATATTTGATGGTCAGCACATATGAGATAGATGCTGATTTTTTTCAGACCATTTGAGAATTCTGTTTCACCTAGAAGAGAACATGTTCACTCCTTTCTTCTCTTGTGCCAGGGATGAGAGTTGAACTGTCCTGCTTTTCCTCAGAGGAAATAATAGAATGAGGTTGGGGAACAGTATTAGGTTACAGTTGCTAGTGGAAGCAAGCTGGGGCAGACTGTGATGGATTAAAAACAAGTGAGAATGAGTGAAAAACAGAAAAGCGCCAGAATGGGAACAGAAGGAGAAATAAAGAAATATCCTCCGCAATCTGAAGAGAGTTAAAGCTAGAAAACACAGATCCAACAATTTCCAGATCCCTAATAGTCTTTCTATTTTAAAATTTCAATCAGATATTAGGATAATCAGTCACTTCATAATGGTGACGTGCTATTTTGTTTGACCTTCAATCAAAGGCACTCTGACTCAAAGCATCAGAGCTGAGTAATAAGTTTAGTCTTCTTAATGTTGCCCTGAACTTTAGTAAGACCTATGAAATTATCAGATCATGAGTGGGTTATCATGTTCTTTTTTTGTGAACCTCAGTATGTTCTTGCATTTCTCAGCTTTGCAATACCTGTTTTATTAGCTCTTTTATATATAATCTTACCCTATGAATTTTACATATGGATCACACATACACAATAAAAAGCTTTTCTTGGTATTCCTTCAAGTTCTGCGCTCACACAAAAAAGTTTTCCTTGAGAGTAAGAAGTCCAGGCTTTTGCAATATGCATCCAAAAGAAAGCCAAAGAGAAATCCAAAGAAAACCTTTTGCATGGAAAGATAGTGAAATCAGTACCAGACAAGAAACTGATTTCTTGAAGATTCATTCATGTTTGTGTGTCAATCGGCATACGTTTCTTAGCTGCAGATAACTCTGATGGGAAAAATTTGATTTTGAATGCATGTTGATAGAGAGGTTTGAATCACATTTAATTTGGGGATTAAGCAAAATGATTAGGAGAGAAAATTCTGGGATTTGATTCCTGATCTGGGATATTTTTCAGATGAACTAAACTGGATTTGCAAATCACATAATATCCAGTAATGTGTCTATTCAAGCAGGAATACAGCAGGAAAAATGCTCTTCGTTCTAAAGATTAAAAAATGTATTTTGCTTTTCAGAGGTCATGACTGTCATGCTCTATTTCCTGATGTAAACACCTTTTTTTCCTCTTCATTACTAATGAGATAAGCCAGCATGCTATGTTGGCAATTAAAACCTGAAATCACAGTACCACTTATTCTCAGTGTCATGTGAATGTTCATTTTCTCTCTTGACATTTCTTCTATTTAATTATTTTCACAAATTTTGAAATTGAAATTCAAAGCAAAAAAATATTAGTACACAACTCACTTAGAAACACAAGAATTTCAAAACTTTTGGCCAATTCTTATAGTAATCTCTACTGAGACGACACATGGATGTCAGAGATCAGATATACTTTATGTTTAATCCACTGGAAATCTGCTGTCATTGTTTGTCATATATACCAAGTGTCTTCAAAGCATAAAAAATTGAAAGAGATTTGTTAAGTAATAGGAGTACTTTTCTTTTTTTTTTTTTTTCCCAATTTTCAAAGTTGTTTTCACTCTTATGATTTTATGGATAATCAAAAGAGATCAGAGAATTATTTAAGAAGAAAGATATTTTTGGTTTGTATAACTTCAGACAGCTTGTAAATATCACAAGAAAAAACCCCTATCATCTCAAATCTTCTATGTGACAGCTGTGTTGGAATTAGTTCCATGAAGAAAGAATGAAAAAAATTGTATCAATAATGACAGAAATTGTTGACTTACTTCTGTCAGAGGGAGGACTTTATGGTAAAGTTTAGTGTTTATTATTTTTTGTTGACCTTATGTACTCTATCTACTAAATTCAAAACTCTTTCTTAAACAAGGGTGTTGGAAATATACCCCATATTATATAATCTTAGGAAACTGTAATATATTTTTTATTTATGGTTTATCATGAACTCTTCATATGAGAAGTAGAATTGATTTGGATAAAAAAAACACTCTTTTGGAAATAGGAAAGCACAAAAAGAGCATTTAGAGAATAAAAATTACTAAGGAAGATGACCAGTGGTTTTTTCTATCTTTTATGAGATGAGATCCTGCTGAGTTTTGGAAAGGAGAATATGAACTAGAAAGTGATTATAAAATGATAGATAAATTCTAGCATTTGGTACAGTGTTGACAAGACATAATATATATTCCAGAATTATTTACAAATGTCTCTAAAGCCTATGAGAAAGGTGGAGATACATTTTAGCAGGGCCTGTTGTGACAGTGTAAGATGTAATGGTTTTAGACAGAAGGAGGGTGGATTTAGATTAGATAGGACGAAACATTTTACAATGAAGATGGTAAAACACTGGCGCAGTGGTGGTAGATGCCCCATCTCTGGAAATATTCAAGGTTGGGTTGGATGGGGCTCTTAGCAACCTGATCTAGTGGAAGGTGTCCCTGCTCATTGCAAAAGGAGTTGGACTTAGATGACTTTAAAAAGGTCTCTTTCAATTGGAACTGTCCTATGATTTTAGGATTCTATAAAGCAAAGGTTACCAAGACCTCCCTCTGCAGAACTAGCACCTTTCCTTGCTCCTGTTAGGTCTGAAGATACTAGGGAGATACAGAATTCCATATATAGGACATGTCTTGTATGAATTGCTGCATACCTCAAGGCTTATTGCCATGATGTGAAATTCCAAGTCCATTCCCTCTTCCAGCTGCCAAGTAAATTAGGACTCCACAGAATGGCATAATCAACTTCTGGTCATGAGCTGTGTAGTGTGTACTTCACACTATTGGTCCTATGGGGACAAGGAAAAGAAGAAAAAAGTCAGCAATCATCCCTTCTTTTTAATCTTACCATTCCCTACTCAACTGGCCACTCCTCTTCTCCTGTACACTTTTGCTCTCCCCTGCTTGGCATGCATGGTAGAATGGATGCAACCTTCAGGTAGATTAAAGGTTGCCTTTACTCTGCTGAGGCCTTTCTCTGCTCAAGTCCAGCTCTGTGTTTAAGAGTTTGACCTGGTATCTCTGCAGGGAATGCTACACATGTAGGGTGAATGAATCAATGGCCTATCAAGAGTCTGGCTCATACAAACCGTGTGAAAGTGAACAATCTTTGTAGAAAAAGTCCATGGAAATCTGTAAGCATGAATGTCTGTGCTCTACAGTGCCGAGCTCTCATATTTCTCATTTGTCTATTGCCACTGTTAACTAAAATATTTAATGTACTGTAACAGCATATGTGATATTACAATTTAATTGTGGTATTAACAAAGGAATTTTTAGAGGAAGCTTGCATCAACAGCAAAAAGTCTCCATGTTGTTTCAAAGTGAAGCTTTCCCATGTAATTTTAAACTTCAGATGTGAGTATTTTACAGTTAAATTTTGCTTTATCAAAACAAAGGCACTTATCCCTACTTTTCATTGACTTTCCTTTACAGGTACTTTGGAATTACATCTCTTCTTCAAAAAAGAAAGTATTTGTAGAGGTGAACACTCAGACAAACTGTGCATTCAGCAATTTCTTTTTGTTTTTTGCCAGTTTTATTTTGTATGTTTTGTTTTGTTTTATTTTAATTTATTTTCTTAAGTAGAGCAAGAAATGGATTATTTGAGTACATCCTTAGAATTACACTTTTTCAGGAAGTCATTAGTTCTTTCAAAAATGTTTTGCTATTTCTAGACTGTCCTATGACTTTTCACATTAGATCCAAGTCCCTTATCATCTTCCCAGGGAAAAAAGAGGAGGGTCTGCCAAAGATGTTTCAACCAATTCTGCCAATGACATAATCATAATCTCACTGGGTAATGGAGGTTTGGAAAAGTGTCAGGACTCCCATAAGTGAGGTCAGCAATGATGAAGTGTGGAGCTAGATAGAGGAAGTTTATAAAAGCTGTTGAGTCTTATTATATGATTCCTACCATGTTCTGCCCTGCCTCATTTCTTCCTGGAATAGCCAGGTGATTAGGGCACTAACCTCTGGTGTTGAAACCCAAAATTCAATGAATACTTAATACAATTTATACAAGATACAGCTACTCTAACAGTTGAGATTGAAAATGTTCCATCAAGAGTAATGGATAGCCTTGAGGGCTTACTGGGAAAAGGCTGAAGCTGAAATCTTAGTTCTAACTCCAGGGGAACAGAGCCTGAACATGGGTCTTCTCCCTGCAGGAGATGCCCCTTTTGCTGCACCTCTGGTTATTCTGATATGTATAATATAGTCTTCCTAAAACAAGAAATCTGTGCTTGCTGCAACACATGTTCTCTCCTGCATGTTTTGGCGTGAATGAATTGCCATTTTTCCAATGAAAGGTTACAAATGGAAAACTTGGACACATTAAACTGGAAGACTCCTCAGAATGAGAAAAATGCCATCATAAGGCAACTTCAGGGAAGACATCGAATTCTTCTATCCTCTGTGTTTTCTGCCTTTTCAATGTTTGTATAATGACGCAGCTGACTACCTGCTGACAACAAGGTAAATTGACATTGCCGGTCTCAAGATCTATTTCTTGATGTGATCCTTTTTTTTCTAAGCAATCTTGTACATTCTCTAGGTTTTTTTTTTTCTCTGACTTGGGTAATTTTCTTTCCCCATTCTGAGGTGATCCATTTTTACAGCTCAGTTTCATTTCCTGCATTGTCTCTGATGTTATGCCCCTCATTAGTTGCATGTCTCCTTGCTTTCCTTCTCCGTCAGGAATGTTACTGCCTTTCAAACACAAGTCTCTTCTTTTTGCAAGGAATCTCATTTTTAATGTGTAATTAGTGAGACTTCTGATGTTTGTCTTTCTACTCCTGGTCATAAAGGAGCTCAGAAAGGAAAACAATCATAAAAAAAGGTGTACTGGTAAAGGCTGAGACACTCAAAACTTTGTTCAACAATGTTCTAATGTGTAGGGGACATTTTTTCTGACTTCATGAAATGAAATTCCTACCATCTTGAAATCTGCAGCTCACTGGGCTCCTTGTTTTGTAAAATTCTTTGCAGAAAGATTTTAAATCATGCTGATAGCCTGAAAGTAATTGCTTTCTGGGAGCATGAGCTCTATTTAACTCATGTACTTTTGATACTTTCCACGTGCTACTGGTGAAGGGCAGAAATAGATAATCATTTTCACAGACATACTGGAAAACACTGTGGGAGCATCTTTGTATATTTTAACAGCTCAAATTTCATTATTAATGCTGAGAATTCTGTCACTTTTGCTATGAAATTTTATGTGGATCACATTTTTGCCATGATTGACAAAAGATCTTGCCTGGAACCAGCTGTTTGCTTACTGTGCACCAAAGAAAAAGCATCTGACATGGGCCTTGGCTATCACATTTTCATTTGATGTGCACTCGCATATACATGTGCACATTACACAAAGAACAGAAGAGCTCACAGCAGCCCCAAAACGGCATCTGTTCTTTATAGTGAGATAAAGAAACTGCAGAAGGTTTGTTGAAACTTGCTGATGCTTGTTGTCACTTAGCAGGAAGTGTTTAGGAGTTTGTGAAGAGCAAAATTACAATTTGTCAAATGTTGCAAACCTCCAAGTGATCGCGTATTATTTGATTACACTGTTGCTATAAATAGGATTTCACTTTGGAGGATTACAAAATGGCCAACTTCCTGTTCAGTAAAATATTAGAATTTTAGTCTTTCCTCTCCTTTGTATTTTTTCCCTTTGTATTTTTTTCAGAATATAAAGGGTGAAGTTGCCATTGATAGTATCCTAGAGTATACTTTTGCCAGCACACATTACTATGTGAAATCCAGACATTATTTAGCCTTCTGTAGAATGGCATGACAAACCTTGCACTATGATGAGATGATTTTCACATATGGTGTTAGAGTCTTCCATACTGGCTAGTAGTACCTCACTTAGTTCTCCCTGAAGTGATGAAAAATATCACAACGTGAAGCTTCTGTCTAAGGTTATGTGGTTCAACAGGAATAACTTAAATTTTTGGAATCTTTTTCCATTTGGGCCAACATAATCATCCATGAAAATTTCAATGTGTCATCTTCACCTGTGGCTCCACAGAATAAGATAAATATTTCTCTTATGGCTACAGCTGCCAATAAAGAATGTCTGTGAGAGCTGGCAGGGCTTTTGACTTCGGGAAAAACCTCCTGTGTCTCCAAGTACATTTANTATCTTTGGCAAGTATGACTTCTATGTATGCAGAAACTAAGTTAATTCAGCTACTAAAGAGGATGTGAATCCCTTTAAGAGTAGAAAATGGAGACAACAGTATTTTCCAGAACTAAACACATACATACAGGCTACAGACCCAATCGAGGGTTGTGAGCTGGGTTTATAAGAATGATGGAAAGACAGTGTTGTATTGGAGACCTAAACAAGAGATTATCTACTCCCCTGCCATTAGTTGAGCTGTCAGAATGGTCAAGATATAGCTAAAGTTGGAGGTGTGGCCACAAGGTACTCCTTATGAATGATTGTAGAGATCTATCATTGAATAATGGATTACCACAGGTGAATTTTCAAGTGCTGGCAATTAAGTTAGACCACTTGAGATGCAGAGCAGGTGCAGACTCTTTTCCTAGCTGTTGCCTCAGGTTCTACAAATGGGGATACACACTAGTGAAGGCTTTTAACCTCTGGGCTGAGTGATAAGACAGCTCACCAAGGCGTGTGACTTGGAGCATGCCTTTTGCCAAGGCAGTGTGAAAGGGAACATTCTAAGTGCTTTTTCTAAACCCTTGGTTTCTCTGAGCCATTCACCATTGCCTATAACAGCCAGCTGTAATTTGTGGTTTTTTACCTTAAAAATTAATGGGCCACATGGAGGCAAAAACTGTCACTGCATTGCTGAGCTTTTGTCAGAAATGGAATAAAGGTAATAAAAAGTTTTTATTTACTAGAGAATGGAAAACAGGCTTTCAGGACAAGATGTATGATTAGAAGAACTTCTTTTACTCTTTGACTTCTCAGAGTTTTCAGGTGATTCTTCATTACAAAGTCACTTTGGATCAAGCATGTAAATTAAGTTCATCAGCATCTTACTCCAGTTTAGAAAATAGAAAGTGAGTAAGTTACTCAATGCTACTTTTGTTTCTTATTGACTGTAGAAATGGCTGACATAACTTTCCAGACTAACTCTGGAAAAGCTGTGTAGAGCTCTTTGTGAAGAACTACCTGCTTTCTGCAGAAAAGCAATCATAGAAAACTGGAGGGGTAACACTGATGTGTGCAAGACTTTCCTTTATCCTTTCTTCTATGCAATCTAGACAGGCTCAGGGAAGAGTGAAGTGGGAGTAAAGGAGAAATGGGGTAACAAGACATACATGAAGTAAAAGATATAAAAAGGATTGGCAAAAGAAAAAGTACATTATGTATATATTGTTTATTTAGATTTGTCTAAAGTCTAGGTGTTTGAATTTTCAATTTCCTCTTAATGTCAGAAAAATTCCAAAGAAACACATTAAGTGGGAGCTCTAAATAACAGGAAAAATGGGAAACTATACACCTGCCTCGCACAGACAAATAGGTGCAGGGCCAGTTTGGGCTTTAGTGTCTCCCTAGTGTCAGACCATGGTATATTCTCTGATGTAATGAAGGATTTTCCTGTCACTGTTAAAGAAAACCTTTTTAAAGCTCCTATTTCAAGCTTGCTGATTGCATTAAATTTTGGAACATGCTTTCCGAATACCAAAGGTGGTTTCTGAAAATACACATTTTACTTACATTGCACTGGATTGTATGTTTGTACAGGGTTTCTATAGGGCATTAAGTTTTAACCTAGTTCTGTGACATGCTTTCTGGTGTCAGCACTTACCTTCTCCCAAGAAGCTGCTGAAGTTCATAAGCAAAGTAAAAGCAGCAGTATGGCTGAACGTTTTAAGTGCCTATGGAAAAAAACCCCTTTGCCTCCAGGCAAGTATATATGTCATTGAGTTTGAAAGTGTGGTAAACCAAAAAGAAAAGGAAGGAAAGTGAGTGCCCAGACCTGAGTCATGTCAACATAAACCATTTTTGACTAAATCCTGACTGGGCAACCCTCCCTCAAGCCAATGTAAACCAATTTAAAGTTGCCATAAACTTGTCCTTTGTCAATGAGTTAAACCAAGATGAGACATATCATAAAAGTAAAGGAATTGGAGCAAAAACTGAGCCAAGTCTGTATGATAGCAGGGATATTTTCAATTTAATTTAGAATTCATTTTCCTGTGAGCACGTACTGCTTGAACTGTTCCTGAAATTCAGACTGCCAAGCTTTGCTTTGCAGTTGAGATTGTGCCAAGGGAGCTAGACCAGTAGCTATATGGAAATTCAGGAAATTGACAAATTTTAATGTAGTATGGTATTTGGTTTTTTTCTTCACAACACTGAAAATTGACTTGCTGCAAGACAAGTAAGGTAATGCAATCATAAGGATAATGTAAAGGATGTGGCTTGGAAAAAATATATGAGTCATTGCCCTTTTATTTCTTTCTGATCTGTCTGCTTAATGACTGAAGTACAACCAGTGGCTGTTGATAACCTGATTAGAAATAAGATAGATGCAGCATACAGTATGTGCATTTTGAGATTGCTAGTAGTTTTATTTAGCTCGTTACTCCTACTAACTGCGTGTTGTTACACGCACTGTGTGAAAGTTTTACATCTCTGTAGGGACATGTTTGTAAAAATTGAGTACATTTAAATATGTTCTATAAAGTTCTCATTGTTCTCAAGCATAACTGTACAGGTTTTGCAGGAATTAGACTAACTGTATCCTAGAACATATTTTTTTCAAGTTAAAAGTAATTGAAATTGGAAGACTTGCATAGAAATACAGAAGTCTCAGACTGGGAGTAATTTTTTTTCACACTGTGTTGTTTATAAAATTCAAGTTTTGTCAGTTAATAATTGTTTTTTTAATAAATCTTCTAATTAAAAAACTGTGAAGATGATTTTACAATGTGTTATGTGTCTATTTGTCACAAATCGTGCTATTTTGTCTTGAAGATTCAGTTAAAAACTTCAGCTAATTAATACTAGAAAAATATATCTGGATGATTCAGAACTTGGTCCATGGCATAATGGTCAATATTAAACTCTTATTTAAAAAAAGGAAATTAGGTGCACCATAAAAATGGGACTTACTTATCAGTCTCTTTACCCATAATAGTTTAGAACTATGCTAATATTTTGCAGTCTTGTCTGGTACATCAAAAATTATTTTCTGTGGCAGTTCAGGACATAGTTTGTGGTGGCTTGGCAGATTGATGGCTAAAAAAAAAATTAACAGGATTTTTTAAAATAAATATTGAGACTAGGACTACATCCATGTGTGCTACTCCCATTAACCTCAGTTCTGTTGTGGACTGAGGGCAGGGCAGTACCTAACCTCTTACTGGCACTGTGAAACGGTGGTGGTGTTAGGTGCTGCTTCAGTCAAGGGCCTTCCAGCATTTCCTATGGAATTATACCTGGTCTATAAAACACACTCCACTGCAGGCTGATGTACTGTCTACCTCCTGAGGAGTCATTACTATCACTTGAATGATCTGCTGATAATGGTGATGTATCTTTTATGTGTGTAATGGGTCTGAGAGAAACAGGTCTATGGAAATTACACCACATCTGCAGAGAGCAGCAGGCACTCCATGGGAGTACCTGAATGCTCCCCAAGATCCTTGGGGGCTGTTATTATGCATGAAGAGTATTAACAGTCTTCATATGAGGAAGTCTGTTATAATCACCTTCATTAACCAAAGAAAAATCAAAGATGCCAAATCTGAACCCCACCTCATCTAGACAATGGTAGGAACAATTCAAGCTTTTTTTTTTCCACATTTGCTAAAGATTGGTTACTTTTGGCATATCATTACAGAGCCTTGTTTGACTCTTATCAGCTTTGTTCATAGGCTTTTTCTAGGCATATACGAGAGCTGTGCACAGCCCGGGTGAGCTAAGGACAGAGGAATAAACCTTAATGCCGAGTTTCCTCCCTGCTCTTAAAGCACTAGTGTTGTTTTAAGATCCTTTCCTATTTCATGAGCATGCAGCCACAGACAGACATATAAATACGTCTGTCTTCGATAAATTAAAATCCGAACAGGTGTGTGAATCCTTGCCAAGATAGTTATGAGCTGGTCAGCATATATTGCTTGCACTTGGAAATGGTGCATTAGAGAACACTCGACTGTTTCACTGCTTTATAAATAGATGGATTTGGCGTTTCTGCTATCATCTGCAGAGAGTAAGAAAGTAAAAAATGGATAAAATTAAGCATAGATCATGTTTCAGAATCTTCTAGATTAAATTAGTTGATCCTTCAGCATGTTCATTCCTGTCATTATCTTTTCTGATCTTTTGTGTCATTTTGGTTCGATAAGAGCAGCAGAGGTGAAAGATGTTCTAGTGCTGTGGGTACTAGCCTGAGACCTCAGAGACCCCAGATCAGTTTCCTTTTCTGCCAGAGACTTTGTAAGTGACCTTGGACAAGTTTCTTAGTCTGGTTGACATCCAAAATACACTTAGGAACCTAAACTGTAACTCAAGCTTAATTTAGGTATCCTTGTTCAGGGAAGTGCTCTGTGAGAACTCAGCCAGCCTAGGTGCCTGAGAGGACATGTATGTTGGCTTTGTCTAAGAAAGAAAAGATAGAAAAAGATCATTTAAATGTATTCAAAAGCACCACTGTCCTAAGATGAGTTGAGAATAGAAGTAGGCCCATTTGGAGTCTATTTAGAAATGACATTTTCAGTGATGTCTCTAAAAATCCTGATCTGCTAGGTGTCCTCTGAGTGCCTGCCATGTGCAGACAGCCTTGAGTTCAGCACAAATGTGATACTTTTGGCAACATGTATGTGTACATTTGACAAGCTTGAAAGAAGAATGACCTGTCATCCACCACTTGTACATCGTTCCAGTGGATATAATGCTTTAAGTGGAAGGAAATGGTCCATGCATCATTTTGGCTACAAAAAATGAAACATTGTGCCTTGTAATTTTCCTTTCCCCTGTTCTTCCCTTTGTTTTCTTACAAGGAATATTTTGAACATTTCAGTTCATGAATAGCCAAGTGTCTTAGGATCACACTAATGAGACTAGTGGTTTCTCCCTACTGGATTATGTCACAGAATCACTTTCTTCCCTGCCTTGTATGCTCCTTTCAGTATGTGGCATTTAAAATTTACTATCTCTTACTGTGGTCTGCTCTGGGAAAAGAGTAGATAACTGCTGTCTTTATTGTGAAAGCTGTGTTGTTGTGCAGAAAAGGCAGTCAAGGTTCAAAAAAGGAGAAATTGGACTTATATATGGATAAGACACACAATAGCAAAGCCTCTGGTTAGAAGGTAGAACTCTTGGTTCTGCTTTCTGTTTCCACAAAAAAATATTTATCCATTTTACCCAACAACTGCAGTTCAGCATGGGGAAACGGTCCCTTAGTAGGGACGATTTTATGACAATTCTCTTCAGGTTAGACACAGTTCTTGTTAGTTCTTCTGGTTGTACTTCTCTACTCCTCTCTGACATGAACTTTGGGAATAGAGTTCATATTTAGGCTATGTGTGTTGCTCATTAGTGTACCAGAGCCCTCACTTCTTCCCTCTCAAGACCACCGACTCTATTTGCTATGTTTAGCCAAATCTTGTTTTACCTTCTCCTTTTCCTGGTGGGTCATACTACAAAATGTCCTTTTCCTCTTTTCCGTTACTGTTACTTGGGTAATTAAGAAATTTTTAGAAGTCTGAGACATGAGTTTCAATTATTCAGATTTAGGAGGGCTTAAAGTCTAGATCTTCCTCTTTCCAGGCAGATGTGCTCTAAATATTTGCCTGCAACCATGTCATCGTGTCCTCTTCCACGTTTTTAAAAATTCCTTCGTCTGTATCTGAGTATTTGCTTCAGGCATCCTAATCTAGCCACAGATCTGTAGGTCTGATCCTGCAGAGGTACCAAACTCACAGATATCTTTAGGTAGAGCAGGCAGGATTTGAGGAAACTTTTAACTTTGGTGTTTCGTGCCTGTGAATCTTGTTTTAAAAGATAGTTCTGTTTTTCGTGTCAAAAGCCTGATTCTGGGAACTATATATTAGGGCTGGGTACTGAGTTATGTTTATATTTCTCTGTTTCAGAAATTTTGTTTTGTAAAATGAGAATGGGATAACTTGCACTAACAGTAATGGTGTGACTGTCTTTTGAGATAGGACAGTGCAATTTAAGCACTCCATGCTCCTTGGATACCACAGTAGCAGGGACTGTGTAAAAAGGAAGGATTGTCCATTCAAATTGAAAGAGCTGAATTTAGCTTACACTATAAAACAGAAGCCCATTCTTTCTCCTTCCAAGCGTTTCTTGGTCTAATATGGGATAAATAGGAATCAATCTAATTCCAGTGTACAGCGAAGTGTCTGTTTACTGCATGAGCCTTATAAGTGATCTCAAAATAATGAATTGGGCTGAACAGATATTGCAAAAGCTCTTCTTTCTGACCACCATGTTTTCTTAAGTCCCTGGTCTCCCTCATAATACCATTTTTCTATTGTGTGGCATGTTCCTTTAGATACATTTATGTCATAGTCATTGCCATTTATATTCAGAGAANCACACATTTTAATAACACACTTGCTCGTAATGGCATAACTTATACATGCAGATAGACTTTGAAATTAAACTGGACAAAAGATCAGAAAGCAATCTTTGGGGAGCAAGGCTGTAC
>VWZW01005378.1:88149-103541 GCA_013397115.1 Edolisoma coerulescens | reverse complement strand
ATTTTTAATATCCATGAATCACAATTCAAATCCACATATCTTAAACAACAGTTTTTCTGAACAACTTGGCAAATGTGTGCTCAAACTGAAATACATTTCATTATGAATATCACTGGATTAAGGTGATTTCAAGATTAATTTACATGAAAGAACAGAAAATAATTTCCTTACAAATTGTATTCTAGCCAAAACACTATGCTCTTGCATCAAGATAACAAAAGTTATTAGTCTTATGGGAATTTTGGAATGAAGGTTAGTATACATGGCGCATTTTCTCTTTCTTTTCTAAGAAATTATTTTTATATGAAAATGTGTATACAATACTTTACTCTATTCTTGGTGGATCATTTATTTTGATTTGAAGATAAATACCATCAAATCATCATATAAATATTAGAAACCTTATTTCTCATAGTTTTCGGTCCATAATTTATCTATAATATTACAGAAAGCATGAAATTTTTGAAGCTAAAAAAGGGTTGGGCACAAGGTCTAGAACTTCTAACCTATATGCAAACAACTGCAGAATAGATACCAGACTCAATGCACATTGTTTCTGTGTCTTTATACTCAATGGAGGGAGAAGTGTATTTGCAGGGTACTTGGATCATCTGACCAATTTTAAGCAATACCCTTACAACTAAAGAGTTGTTGTCTAAAAATTGTTCTTTCTTTCAGTGGGGGCTGTAAAAACTGTTCAGAAAACTGGCCAGAAGCAATATGCAAAATCAGGTAAGATGGGACACCTTCTATTCCCAAGCCTTGGTGCTTTTGCAGAAGACTTGCAGCTCATGAATTTATGAAATGGAGAGGCTTTATATGCTAAGTGTCCTCTGAAGCAAGTAGAGAGCCTAAGTGATGAGGGTACATGCCATAATGACACCACAGTCATAAGGCTGTGCCTTAAACCCCGTTTCTTCTGTAGCTTCTTTGATGGTGATTTCAGCTTATATTACAGATGAGATTAACCCTCACCTTGGAACAGAGATCTGGAATAGATCTTCAACTGGTGCAAACCATGGTGAGGCTCCATTTGAAAGTGTTGGAGTGATGGTACTTACCTTGGCTGAGGGTATGTTCCATCTGTTGTTGTTTAACTGTAGACAGAATGACATCTCTTTGTTTGACAGCTACCAGAGAGATAATCATAGCAGGCATATCTCTCTCTGGAGATGGAACTGTGCCCAGGTTATCAGTATTCAGTTATATCATCAGATTAACTTTGAGCTTGGAAGCTTGGAGTTGTATTCTGTAGATTTTGTTTTTCCCAGTACTGTACAAGTTGGGATTTTTTTTTCTTCCAAAACTTTAAAATAGATTAATTTGTTTTGAGGCTAATTGCATCCTTGAACTTTCTGATTCCTGCTTTCAATAATTCACATTTAAAACAAAGGGAATCATTAGCCTGATCTCAGCTGTGTTGAGATATGTTACTTTTTTTAGCAGCGATTGCAATTATTTCTGTTGTGTGGTCACAATGGTTCAGTCCCGTGCTCCAAACTATTGATCCAATTGGGCCACAGTTCCCCTCCAAGATTTCAAAATAGTTTTTCAGTTTCACATGTAGATATTCTACTGCCAGAAAAGATTTTTCAAGGCTCCTGGCATTTATTTTAAGTGATTCCAGAGCAGAGCAGAATTGCAAACTATTGCTCTTTCTCTGTACCTGCAACATTTAAGGCTGTTATCCTGCACGGGCAATACCAGAATGCATTCTTAATTTTGCTTCTTGAGATGCAGAGTTTTGAGGATTTTAACAGAAGATGTGGTAGAGGTACTTTCCAGTCCCTCTGATCTATATCTATATATCTATATCTATAGATTTAGATACAGATACACACACACACACACATATGCACACATACACAAAAACAACCAACCAAGCAATCAAAAAAAAAAAAGAGTTGTTTCAAGGGTCTTACTTTACTTATCTCTTGGGCAAAGCTTGCCAGTCTTTCTCCTCCTTTGCACTTTATCATTTGCTAACTGGCCTGAACAGACAAAGGATGTCTAAGTTGAATAAACTCATGTTTCAAGGGACCTCATTTTCATGGCTCTGATGTGCCATCCTTTAGCCTGAATCCACCACAATCAAATTATGTAGTTCTAATGACAAAAACCATCATCTGGGAAAGTAAAAAGATGAGATTTTATCCTGTTCATACAACACGTTGTTATGAATGGATGATGTGGGTTTAAATAAGTCCCTGCCTTTTGCCCCGGCCTCTGGCAGTAGGCAGTAGCTGTATTGAGGTGGCCAGCACCCCAAGACCCACTCTCATTCATAAGTTCTTTAGTAATGGCTGATTCAGTCTGTTATAGAATGAATTATTTATTAATAGACACAAAACTAACAGACATAAGACGTAAAACAGACTCTTACTGCACAGGAATAAGACAAAAAGAGGACAACTAGTATTATACATGCAGGTTTAAAGGTACCTATTAATTTTACTGCTAGCGAAGAAATAATATAACTTAGGATCCAATGTTTCTTACCACCAAGTTGTGGAAGAGGCACACATCGAAATCCTTTCCCCCAATTTCCACAAAAGTAACCACGAAGTTGTGTCCAAGCTTCAGGGAGAAATCTTCTCACATGTTCCCAAGGAGTGCGTTAGAGACTTCTGCCTCTGTGATAAACTGTAGTATTTTTATAGTGTAAAACAGGCCTCTTGGTCATCTATGTTTTTTTATCTCTTCCCACATCTGTTAAGCTGTCAGACATTTTGGCCCCAGGAGATGATACCTGCTGGGCCTTGCCCACGTGGGTTATCTCTCCTATCTGCACTAGCCACCTGTGGTAGGGAGAGGGGTGATATGCCCTGCCACGCACGTATATATTTTAAGTTGGCATGGCACTTTAAAGCCAAATTAAAAAACTCTCTTGTAATAAAATAGTAAGGTACAGTATTGTGAGGGTAGGAATAATACACACGTAATTTTTTTCCTTTGTTGGTGTTTAATCCAGTTCCCTTTTATACAGTATTACAGTTAAAAAAATAAGGACCTAAAACAGAAAAATTACAGAGATGTTAAGAATGTCATATATTCACATTTTTTTCTAAAAAAATGAGGATAATTTTTCCTGATTTCTAAACTGGCATTCTTGATATGAATAATTTCAAACACTGACATTTGACACCTGATCCCTGTGGTTCAGCCTCGTGCAAGGACTGGTTAATGCTGGCTCCCAGAGTTGCAAGTCCTGGATTTCTGTTTAGAGCCTTTCTGTTTGGAAGTAGATCTGTCTCAGCATCAGGGTAGATCTGCACTTTGTGCTTGGAAAATTGATTAGAAATGAGGTCTTGCCCCTCCTGTGACTTCCACAGAAATTTCATGGAGAAGATATGAACTCACTTTTTCTTTTCAGAATACACAGAGGTTTGGGGTTCTGAGGATATAACTCTAATTCATCTGAGAATTTTTGAAAATGCAATTTCTTTTTCTTCTTTGTGTTGTCATTTTGGTACAATTGCTGGCAGCTAAAGGAACCATATTTCTTCATATTTTAGATTGTCAATGCTTGGGGTTTTTTGATTGATTGTAAAAACTGTGGAGATTTTTAGGGAAATGGATCTAATCACTGCCTGAAACTCACTTTTCAACTTCTAAGAAAAATATTCTTGATGAATTTCTAATTAAAACATTAAAAATCAGTTTTCAAAGAACTTTCAAAAAAAGAAGACACAAGCAGTTTGCCTGTGAAAGCAGAAACACAAAATGGGAAAGTAATTTAAGGCTTGAAAACCAAGGCAAAAGATAGCATTCCTGTGGAAAATAAGCAGCTGTTGCCATTTCTTTCATTCTTTGTTCCTGACAGACACGGAGATGAAACACTGTTGGGGGAAAAAAGTAACAAATTGGGGTCTGAAGATACAGAATAAATCTGCAATGCCATGCAGAGGTACACAAACCTTTGATAGGCTCATATGCCTCCCTTTTAGTGGTACTGTAGTGTTGGTGTCAGGTCTCTCTGGCTATACTGTTTTCTGCAGAACAAATATTACTTGAAAAGTGGCATCATGGTATGCAAGGGAGCCTAGTAAAAAATACCCCAAACTCAATTCCATTGCAGCTCTCTTTCTTGGTCCCCCTGTTTCCAGGACAACTAGGGAGATAATAGAAAGTTTTTTGAGTTTGGATTGTTATGGTCACGAAGCTGGGATTTTACCAGGGCCCATTAAAGATGGTCTATACACCAGTTCTCCATCCATAACACAGAGATGACTGTGCTTCCTTTCCTCACAGAGTTTTCTGTCAGAACCTAAACAGTGTAATCACTGACAACAATCTTTTAAGCTCTCAACCCCAGCACTCATTTAATTGATTTTCATGGTCAAATAGATAATCAGGGGCATTTTGTGTTGGTTTTTATTTTCTTTGTCTGCTTCTAATTTGAATTTACTCTTTCACTTCTGTGCCTAAAATCATTATTGAACTTTCTTTAACCTGATGAAAAAATCATGCTCTTTTTCTAAGGAGCAAACCAACCAAAAGGCTTATCTATTTATTTATAACTTTTCCATTTACAAGACTCTTTTTTGCAATATGGCCAACTGCTATCCTGATATGATTGTTGGAAATATTTATAATTCTGTTAAATGAGACTGATTAATCTTGACTTGCTTTTCACCAAATTTTCTATAGTTAGATGATGGACTTTGGAAGCTAAGCATCTCAGAGAAGAGCTGCTACAGGCCAATTCATAATACATTTAATATCATTTGGCTCTTGATTTAAATATTAAGATTGAATTTTCTCTGTTTCTTCATGTCTTGAAGCTAACATTAGAATTTGTGTGGCACATATGGAAGAAAATTCAAGAGGATCAGTGAGAAGAAGTACTTGTTCTTACTTATCTCCTTCCCCTTGTTTTGATAGAGGAAAAATGTGGCCTGTAGCAATAACACCACTCTTTTCACACTGCAAAGGTGATGGGAAGCCTCCAAGACTGTGTTTGAATCATGAGCTGGGGATGGCTGCAAGATTGCTCATAAACTTTCTTTGCTTCCCATCATGTGCAGATCTTCAGCTTGCAAATGCAATGTTCTGTGGCTGACAAACACTTTTCCAAACCTTGATCAGCAGCCAGGCAGGACTGGGAGTTGCACTCCCCTAGATATATTTGCCCAGTTGTTCATGCCCTGTTCACAACTCATACATTTATTTTGATGGGGGAAAGATGTTTTTATATTCTATCTAGGGACTGCTCTCTTTATCATCTTGATGGACTCTCTCTCTGACAGGTTGTTTTTGCAAATACAGGGTTTTGATAGTGATGATGTATCATCAATGGCCGATTGAGTTGATTCAGTAGATTTTTTTAAAAGTTCTCTATAAGAAGCAGAAGGAATGCTGTGAGATTTTTTTTTTTTTTTGCCATTCAGTCAAGAAAAAATGCAGTTTCCTGGCAATATATAATAAATGATTGAAATGGATTACTTAAATGTCCCTTGCAGTCTTTTGATGTACCAAGTAGATCTTTGTCTAATAGTGCCATACATTCATCTTGCTGATGTAAGCTAAGATTTTGTCTCTGTCAGACTGTCCTAAATAGAACTAGAAGGTTTTTATTTGTACAGTACCTGCATTAGCTCAGCTTTTTGTTTTACTTGGATCAAGGACACTAATTATTTTAAACACCATGATTCATGTCTGGGCTTTATTAAATTATATTCTCAGGCTTCAGGTGTCCTTTTTCTTTTTTTTCCCACAGTTTATTTCCCTTTGTTTTACCATAAGAAAATTCCAGAGTATAGTTTTGTTAATGCCATATAGCTATCAAATCTAGTTATGGATACAGCATCCATCTTTTCTTATGAAAAGTATAAAACATATATGGAAGAAGACCTTTTCAAGTAATGATGTTCGATTTTGTCAAGAAGTTGTAATTTCCCTCTTAGCACCATAATCAACAGCTTAGTTATTGAAAAAGAGAGGTAAAAAGAGAGGTAGAAAACAGCTTATAATTAGTATACGTCTTTTTTAATGAGTTTTCAGTACATACTGGACACCCCCAAAATATAGAATATTTTGCCCTGTGGCTGTATCAAAAGAATGCAGCAGCCTTTCTTCATTTTCTGTTCAAGTCTAAACCTGGCTTATGTTTTTGATACTCCTCTGCAAAGGAGAAGTAATTATCATTTGTTCACCATCCATGATGATTCTTTATAATGAGTAATATTTGATTTGAATTCAGCCGACAATGTTGATGCATCTGGCTCAGGACATCACGTAATTACCAGGTGATAGCTATTTCTGGACACTTAATGGAATGTATCAAAGCAAACTAAGAATAAAACACTCCAGTTTTTGCAAATCTTTCAAAGTGCCATTTTCTCATAGCAAGTCATAACATCATCCTAATTTCTCACAGCTGTCCTTCCCACCTTATTTAATACAAATGACATGACAATTAATGTCACAAATTAATTGTTTGTGGCTTCTCATTCTAGTTACTTCCACATGTTGCATCATCATCAGCAATATCTGAAAACTGTCCTGCTGTTCTCAACAGATGAAAGCTTGAATACAAGGAAAACATTTACTATTAATAAGAAAGAGAAACCTCTTATTTTTTAAGATTTTTTTAGAACGGGAATGAAAGATTTGGAAGAATAAAAATACATGCTAATTATGGTGAGACAAGGGTTGCTGAAAGACAAATATAAATGCTCATCACTCTTAAGTATGCATTTGTTAAAACTAGTTTTGCAGTAGCCTCTGTCTTTTTAAGGGGTGAAATCATAGTGGATATGGACTTTTTGCTCTGTGCAGAATTCATAGTAATCATCAGGCAGAATTCTGCAAATTTATACCTGAAAAACTGAGGCTATGCAAAGCACTAGAGAAAACACAGTCTTTGGAAGTCAGTCACTGCAAGTATCTGAAGCCAGTGTGCAAATTTCCTCTATGGCATTTTTGCTAGATTATATCAGAGGAGCAGAAAAGTGGTTTCCAGTCACCATCCCCACCTCTTTGCAGCCTTCTGTTAATTGCATCTTCACTAAATCTGACCCGAGACGCTTTCTACTTTATTGTTTTGTGGTTGAATATAAAAGTTGTTATTTTCAGGACAAGTTGTATGAGATCCTCTAATTTTCCAGAGGAGAAAAAAAAGTCTACAGACCTGCTGAGGTGTACTTGGAGCAGTGCAGTGGCGTGGGGAACTTTAAATATACTCATGCTGCTCCACATTAATCCCTGTTGAGTGACTTGGAAAGATCCAGTAAATGAAGCAACTGCTTTAAAGGACAGGATGCCATAAATAAACCTGTTATCTTTTTTTTCAGAAATCAGCTAGAATATCACCAGGAGCTGATTTTGGTGACAAAACTTCATTTTAAGCTGTAATTTATAATACAGAAAAGATAATGGTATGTTCAGAAAGTGGGAAGATGTCTTTCATCATTCAAAGACTTTAGGCTTATGAAGTAAGAATGATGATTCTTTTGCAGCATTTTCATCCTCTTTAGGGTGCCAGCAGCAAAAATAAAGATGAGTGCAAATGTTCTGCTATTGGTGTCTTCCTTGTTCATGTCTGCTGCATCTATTTTGCCTGATACACCCGGGGCTAAGGACTTTATCTCTAAAATCTGCATTTATAAATTTTGAATGTCATTGTACCAGTTCAGTTGTTGGAGCCTAAACTTGGGAAGTTATTCAAGTTTATATCCAGTTTTTTGGTTTATATTGTTGTGGCTGCTGGTTTAAATTATTTTTTTTCAGACTCAGCTCTGACTTAGTGACTGGGTGTGTAAAGGTGTGGAGGAGGTATGGAGCACATTACAGGAAGTAAAAATATCAGTGCTTTGGGCAGATTATCCTTCTGTGGAAATCTATGCGTTTCTGGGAAGAAGAAGTCTAAAAATTATTTTGAGACTTGGTCATGAACATGTGCAATTTCCCCTACTTGCTCTAGCGGTTGCCTGGTTTAGTTAATGGCCTACACCTTTCTGCCTGCGCTGTAGATTTTAGAAAACGTTCATTGCATAAACCAAGATTTCAGAGTAACTTTCCCTGCGTTGATCTTTCATTTGTGAAGCTCTGCTGTTAAATTAACTGCTGACAATGTCACATAGAATTGGGGTGAAGATTAATGTATTCTACAAGGATTAAATTTTCTCATTTTTCAGACTGGAATACTCATGCAGTACTAAGAACCCCCTCGGCAGAGCCACCCCTGAGTTAATGGCACAGGGCAGAATGACAGCTTAGTTCTAAAATCTTTCTATTGCTTTATATTTTTTTTTTTCCTAGTTGGAGCTTTATATAGTAGTTGGCATAGTAATATATCACAAGCTTGGGACCAAAAAGCTTTTCTCTTATTCAGGGAGCCTTTTTAACAATTTCTGCTTGAAATGTTCGTTGATACCTGCGCAAGTTTTCTTTCGCATTTCTGCCTTGCTGCGTCTTG
The DNA here is from genome assembly GCA_013397115.1 of Edolisoma coerulescens. Classification (NCBI taxonomy): domain Eukaryota; kingdom Metazoa; phylum Chordata; class Aves; order Passeriformes; family Campephagidae; genus Edolisoma; species Edolisoma coerulescens. Next base: position 95,122 of record VWZW01005378.1, on the reverse strand, counting down.
TAACTTCCCCTTATGTCACACCCTGTCAGTGTGATGACAGGCCTCTGTGCTCAAAGCATCAACCAACACCTGATACACATAGATCTGGGAAAATCCCTCAAACAGCAGCTGCAAGCCTTGACCTAAACCAAGGCTCTCAGAATGAAACCACAGGGAGCCCCATACTGGAGGCACTCTTCCTTCAAGCCATTCACATATCAAACTGTTCTTTACAAGAGGAGGGAGAAAGGAATTTCTTAGCTATATTTTTTGCCTCATGATGATCTCTTCTCGAAGTATTTCTTACTGGTACAATATCACCTTCCATAATTCACTGGCATTTGCATTTGTCAAAATTAATATCTTAGTAATGATATGGGGCACTGATATTTACAGTAGAATAATAGCCAGGAAGATACAGAATCCAGTGAAATAATATTTAAAACTGTGCAGTGGCTTGTGCATATACATACATGGAAATATGTCTGTAACATCACAACATTTAGTAATTGCTCCCAGAATTACTTATGTATGGACGTTCAAATTATAACAAACAGAAATATCATTTTTAAAAACTAAACAAGTGAACAAAACAGACAACCCCTTACTGAACCTGATCCAAAATGTGAGAATTATTATAATACAACTTTTTAATTTTTTTTTATAATAATGTAATTTTCATATTCACTTTTCACAGAATCTGGCTTTTCAGAGTAGCTGTGAAAAAAACCTCATTTATTTGAACAATGAGTCCCTGTAGGATAGATGAATATATGGGACAGAATTTTTTTCTTTTCATATTTTATTACAGTTTACAGCTGATCATTTATTTGACATGTATGGAGTAACAAACACAGATTACTTATAATGTCTTCAAGTGTCTAGTTGAAGACACTGACATGACCAAAATTTAGGAGGAAGAGGGGGTAGAGAAACAAAAATGTAGGATAATGGGCAAAGTGCAACTGTTTATCACTTTCACTGAACATCATTCTTCCTATGCAGGTTCTTACTGCTTCCTGTTCCACTTCCAGTAATTCCATAATTCCAGTAATTCCATAATTCCATTCCTTACCTCTATTTCCCTGCCCTTTTAAAATTACCATGCTTCCCTTAAGGACTGAAGTGTGCTGAATGGAGATGCTTCTCGCTTTGGGCAAAAAAAAAGAACTGTATTTTATTAAGCATTAGATTTATATTAGCATTTATATTCAAAGGGAATGACTTAAAAAAATATTGCTGCATGCTATCTGAAAATATCTGAAATTTAGTGTGTTTGGAATAATGTCAAACTTTTGCTGTCAAGCATGTAAAAGGCAAGAAAATGCCAAAACCCAGAATCTCTGGTCTCATTTTGAGCATTACCTTTATGGTACAAGCTTTAGTTATGTAATTGCCTAATGTCACATAAACTACTGTGAAACAGTGTATCATCAGGGGACAAGGACACTGGGAAGAACTAGATGTAACTGTTAGGCTTTACAGGTGCATAAAAACATAGGGCACTTGAGACTGAGCGTCATTCAGATTCAGGAAGGGACTGTTCCCTCCTCCTTATGGGCCCTCTTTTCCATTTTTCCTAAACCTACCCAGTTCTACTACCAATTTGTGGTAAAAAGGCTAAAGCCATACCTTAATTATGTACGTATGAATTGAAGTTCTTCTACCAAAGGCAGATGCTGGGATGTGGGAATAAGGGGCTCATTGCAAAGGGCATACACTTTTTTTTTTTGCCAAATATCACATTGTTACACCAAAGTATAAGAGACAGAAGTTACAGTAAATCCTTATCCTGTCTCCTTTGCTATTCCATATTATACATTTTCTATGGTAACTTCTTTCATTTATGTGGTGGAATTGTTCCTGTTGTTGTTCCAACTGATGGCTGTCATTCCTTTTCCTACATTTTATTAATCTTTGGTTTCTTTCCATGTGACCTATTGGAAACAGGAATAGACCTGTTATTCTGTTAATAATAGACCCCCCATTTTTCTTGACATTTTGTTAACCCATAAGTTCAAATGAATGGTGTATGAAGTGTGGTGTTCTCCCACAAAACCACCATTCTGTTGTGATTTTTTGTGTAGGGCATAAATGCCTCTTTCTTTCTCATCTCCTTCTCCCTTCCTCCTTTATGTAAATGATGCAGAAATAAAATAAAACTTCTCAATAAAACATTTACCTGTCAAACAATTGCACAGTTTTAGGCTAGTGCAGCCTGCCAGTGCTGTTGATTCCACTTCAGGAACTGTGAATAAAAGAGAATATCTCAGTAATGATCTTTTATTATGATGCTCCTGTCATTCTTCAGAATATATTTTGCAAAAGAAAAGCAAAGAAAGAGCTAACAAGAAAACAGGTTCTCATCATGCTTCTTCATTCCTTTCTTGCTACTTATGCAAGCAAGGATGTCACTATAAGGGAAAAGCTCCAGGAGATCTCAAAAAAACATTATTCTGACAATGTCTACAAGCCTCCCTTGATTATAAAATCCAGATCATTGCACAGGTGGGAGCAAAGGTCTGAGGGCTACTGTAGTTCTACCTTTGTAATGCATCACATTGAAAAGAAGCACCTGTATTTCAAAATTTTGTGCTGATGTGCTCATTTTGTGGGTCAAGGGTCAGGTGTACCTTTTTGCACTCCAGTTTGGCTTTGTTTTTTGCAGCAGAATCCTGACCTTCACAGCATATGTGCAGCATCACTGGTAAAGAAGCAGATCATTCTCATGAAGGCTTAAATTCTGGAAACAAGTGCCTGCTGGTTCACAGTGCAATGTGCTTCGTTGCTGATAATTAGTTGATTTGTTCCTGAACCTGAATAGCCTCAGTGAAACGCAAGGCTAAAATTAAACATCAAATAGCCTGAAGACTCCAGCAAGACAATTACAAGGGAAGACTGGAGAGAATGTGAATTAATTGGAAAGAACAGGAGGTCAAATACCACAAATGCAAATTGCTGAGTATTTTTTATTTGGGGAGACCTAATTTTGTGAATCCTCAATTTCCTCTGAACCCTTTATTGACCACACATCCAGTTCTGATTTACATCTTTATCAATGATCTGGACAAGGGGATCAAGTGCACTGTCAGTCAGCTTGCAGATGGAAGCAAGTTGTGTGGGTGTGTTGGTCTGTTGGAGGGTAAGAAATCTCTGGAGAGGGATCTGGACAGTCTGGATTAATTGCCCAAGGGCAGTGGTACAAGATTCCATGAGGCTCTACACTGGGTCATGTACTTTGGTCACAACAACCCCCTGCAGTGTTACAGGCTGGGGCAGAGTGGCTGGAATGAGGCCAGGAAAGAAAGGTCCTGTGGATCCTACTTGACAGATGGCTGAACATGAGCCAGAGTGGGCGCAGGTGACCAAGAAGGCCAATGGCATCCTGGCTTGGGTCAGCAATAGTAGGACCAGCAGGACCAGGGCAGTGACCATGCCCCAGTGCATACATGGCAATGGTGAGGTCACACTTGTGAGGTGAGGTCACCTCGAATTCTGTGTTCAGTTTTGGGCCCCTCATAACAAGAAAGCCATTGAGGTGCTGGAGCAAGTCCAGAGAAGGGCAACAGAGCTGGTGAAAAAACTACAGAACTAGTCCGTGATCTTGTTAATGTCTACAACTCTCTGACAGAAGGTTGCAGGCAGGTGGGGGTCAATCTGTTCTCCCTAGTAAAAAAGAATAGGACATCCCATGGAATTGCCTGATCCCTGGAATTGTTTAAGGCCAGTCTGGGTGGGGCCCATTCTAGTGGAAGATGTTCCTGCCCACAGTAGAGTTGTTGGAACTATATGATCTTTAAGGTCCCTTCCAGCCTAAGCCATTCTATGATTCTGTGATTCTATGGCTAGAGGAAATGCACTCAGGCTGTGCCAGGAGCTGTTTATATGGGATATTAGGGAAAAAGTCTTTGCAAAACTCTTGTCAAGCCCTGGAATAGGCTGCCCAGGCCAGTGTTGGAGTCACCATCCCTGGAGGTATTTGAAAGACATACGGTTGTAGCACTTGGGGGCATGGTTAGTGGTAGGCTTGACAGTGCTGGACCAGTGGTTGAATTCAATGATCTTGAGGACTTTTCCAACCTAAATGATGCTGTGATTCTCTGTTTCTATAAAGTAGGCAATAAGAAACACAAGACTGCAAGCTCTTGTCAGATGGTCACAAATTTTTTCACTCTTAGTTTTGTGGGACCCAGGTGCATGACTCAGAGCCTTGCATCCTCATGAAACATTAATTAATTATAAGTATAAAGTTAGTTGTAAGCTCTAATTCTCCACTGCTTAGTCACCATTTCCATCTTGTCTAGATATTACAGCTGGCAGGTGATTAACAGCAGAGGCACTTATTGCAGGACAGCAGTTCAGAAAAAGTCTAATCCAATTCAGATTGAGACAATTTAAGAACATAGGCTTCAGGCAAAAACTCTTATGGGTTCCTACAACCATGGGTTTTGGGCTTACTTAATAGTTTCCTTCCTCATCTTAAAGTCAACTCTCCAATAACATATCTGCTTCTTTTGGGACCAGGAGACCAAACATCCAAATACTGTACGCTTTCATGACCCCTGTCTGTTGTATAGGCCTAACCTGAGCTATCTAATTTAATGACATTGTCAATGACATGGACAAAGGAATGGAGTGTTCCCTCACCTCATTTGCAGATGACGCCAAACTGAGTGGTGTAGTTGACATGCCTGAAGAACAGGATGCCATTCAGAGGGACCTGGATGGGGTCCATGTGGTCTAAAGGGGGCCTGTATGAAAGACAAACATTTTAACAGGGCCTATTGCAATAAAATGAAGTGAAAAGATTTGCAGCTGAAGCACTGTCGATTTAGATTAGATGTACGGAAGAAATCTTCTACAATGAGGGTGGTGAGGCTCTGGCACAGGTTGACCAGAGAAGCTGTGGATGCCCCATCCCTGGAAGTGTGCAATGCCAGTTGGGTGGGACTCTGAGCAACTAGATCTAGTGGAAGATGTCCCTGCCCTTGCCAGGCAGTTAGATTAGTTGACCTTGGAAAGGTCACTCCCAACACAAACTGTTCTATGACTCTAAGAGGATTCTGTCAGGATGAGAAGGAGAATATGGATCCCCAATCCTAGCTAATGATCCTTCTCAACAGTGAGAATGGACCAAGACAGTTGATTGGACTGGATCTACAGTTTGGTACACGCAGTGTACCAGAGTGAAGATGTTTGTCTCCTGACTTTGATATAAGAGACCTATTGATTCTTGCACTTGTAAAGTCCTCAAGGTAAATAAGTAAGGTCCAACCTTATCCAACATACATATCCAAATAGCCAAGAAAAAACATCTTCCTGCACTTCAGTCTGACTGCTCCCAGGACAGCTGAGAGAGCCCCAAAGTTCCCAGGAGGTCTGTTCTCCAGAGAATTTGTACCTGCAGATCCCATCATCTGTGAGGCAGCACCATGCTCTGTACAAAAATCTTCACTTTTCCCTCCCACTGTAAGGTTTTTCCTGGGTCTGAAGGGTTTGCCCACACTCCTTTAAGAAAATTATCAATAGGGAACTGAATTCTCCACCTCTCTTTTCCCAGAAGTGCATCCTGCTGCATGCCAGCAACCAAGCTGCCCTTTTGCTTCCTGTCCTAGTATCTCCAAAAGTAAAGGTTTTGGTTGCACAAGGTCCCAAGAACCTACTGCAAAAGAGCATAAAATACGGGGGGGTTTTAACATGCTTTCCTCTTCTCCTTGCAGGATGTTGTCTAAGAGAGTAGCTTTACACATTGACCNGGCGCAGTGACCGCCCATCCTCCCATGTGCAGACCAGCTCGGCTGAGGGGCCCTTCACCCGGGGGGAAAAGCTTATCCGCAGCAGAAGGGGGTGACACGGCCCATCAAAGGGCCCCCCCACAAAGGGGTCCCCAGACCCTGCACCAGACCACCAGAGATGATGCAACAGACCCTCAGTGTTGCAAGGGACAGCGTGTCAAGCTGCCCCTGCAAGGGACACACGTGGGCGTTCCCACTTGGCCAAAACATATATTAATCCACGGGTTTCTGCACCCTTCGGCGTGTGGCGGCGTGCGGCGTGGCAGCGGTGACGGGGGACCCTCACCACCCAGAAGACCAGATGGAGGGGAGCAACGAGACGTCATTGGGACCCTTGGATGGGTGATATACCTCCACTTAACCCCTGTCACCTCTCCCTGTCCCCCACCCCCCATACACACTTCTTTTTCTATTTCTTTCTTTCTTTTCTCTTTCTTTCTCTTTGCCTCTTTTACTATTAAATAAAATACATCAGTTTTTTGGTACCTACATCTAACCTCATGTGGTTTTAATCTCATTTTGGGAATATTTTGAACTTTCTAAGTTCTTTCCAGTTTATGCACAGAGGTTTGGTTTTCTTTGTTCTTCTGGGTTTAAACCAGATCGTAACAACCACCACCTTCACTGGGACCTAACCTTCACCTGCAGGCAGCACTGCTCATACAACACCTTCTGCATCTTTTGGTGTCTGTGGTTTAGATCTTCACTGGTTGATGTGCTGACTTCCTGTCTAAGCCTCCCAATTCTGCATGCTATACAAGCAGAATTGAACCAATGCTGTTCATCCATAGAGTTATCAGATAGATTTTAAGTGTTAGAGATTAAAGGCTCACAAAGAAGAGAAACAAAGCGCATTACCTGTCCCAAAAACTCCTGTTTAGTACAAACTGCTTCATATTAGCAGTGCTAAAGACTTTGCTTTCCAAATGAGAATTGAAGTTCTCTCGGGTGGTTTAGATGCCTAAAAATTGCATTAAAGATCTGAATTTCAGAGATCCTCGTTATTCCCACTAAATCTAAGGGATGTAATGCTTATGCAATTTTATGAGACCAGAGCACTGGGGCTAAATAGGAACTCCACTGTGAAAATTATTCCCAGAAACTGAAGGGAGAGTTGATATTAATTAAATTAAAAAAAAAAAAAAAAAAAACAAAAAACAACACCAAAAACCTAACACCACAACCAAAAAACCCAACAA
>VWZW01005378.1:66954-88141 GCA_013397115.1 Edolisoma coerulescens | reverse complement strand
AACCAAAAAACCCAACAAACAACACAAAAACAAACAAACAAAACCAAAAATGCCCCCCCAGATAAAAAAACCCCAACCAAAACAAACAAAAAGCCCCAAACCAATTTCCTCCCCCCCCGCTAAAAAAAAAAAACAATAACAAACAGAAAAAAAACACATTTTCTGCACTGCACCCTTTTCTTTATCTTGGTCTTTGTGCTCTATGGTTGACAGGAATAAAAATGATCTGATTTCTTGTTACTGTTACATGTCAAATGCTTTGCCTTATCCTTGGAGTTCATAACAATTTCTTGTTCTTCTTAAAATCTCCATATGTGGAGTATCCCAGAGGGTCAGACCTCATTACTCTGCAACAGGAGATATATTGTGCCTTATTTTCTGTGCACAGTGAAGTAGACCCCCAGTATTTTATGTTATTCCATTACAATGGAATCCCAACACCCACTTTATGAAGATGCATGCATGATGATCTAAAATCATTTTTTCTATGGTCATTTTCTGGAGGTGGAATACATCAAGGAAACACTTTCAGAGAAGTTTTGAGTATCACTTAACATCTTCAAAAACATGAGTTGGTCTTGTTCCAGGGACTGTGTTGAAACATATTTTGTTGAAATGGTCCAGAGTTAGCCTGGGACAATGGAATAAAGTTTACACATGAGAATAACACAAGGAACACTAATTGAACTGGGAAATCCTGACTTGCATGATTATATTGTCAGAATCACTGATCTCAGTTTTGCTAACCCTCTTTTGAGAGAGGGAGAAAGATGAGATTCTTGTATGCTATAAGCTTGAGAGCAAATGATCCTAAAGGTAATTTTCTTTATATAAATACCTATGGATGGGAATTGGGTGCAAAAGAATTTTTGCTTCTGAGCAAAAAGGAAAATGTGTTGTAAAGGGAAAAGGTATATATTTTGCTCAGTGCCTGCAGGATTTAATCATAACCCAAAGATACCAACTGTATTTTTTTTACAGGATTAACATCTGTGTTCTGGTATGTAATTGGGATTTCAGATTCTATGTGGAAAAGCTCTGTTTATTTTTCCAGCATCATAGATTTTTCTCCTGTTTGTGCTAATTGCCCCTCTGTGCATGTAGCGCATATTGTCTAGCTCTCTTATTAGATAACTTCATTTGTGCTACGCTAGTCTCAAACACACCTGCAAAAGCCTGTGACAGCTTTTAAAGCTGAAGATGTTTCCCTTGCTCCTTATGACTCAACAGTCAGGACTACCTGAGGTATCGTCCTGAAAGATAGGGTAATTACAGCTGAATATACAGAGAGAAGGAATGCAGTAGTAGATAAAAGATAACCATTTAGGTATGTGGAGCACTCTGGGCCAAACAACAGTGGTTAATGTCATCAACCTCCTGGAATTACACAGTTGTTTCTACCACCTCCTTTCCTGTTATTTAAACATACATGGTGCTGTAAGTTTAATCTAGTTTAACAAATAAAATAATTATTTTCTTTGGAATGAAACCTTTCCACCCTGGATTCTTAAAATACCTTGCACTGGACATGATGTGGAAAGCAAATGTGCATTGAATAAAGTGGTGTGTTTTGGTCTGGGAGAAGCTTGCATAACAGCTGCATGCAAGGCTAGTACTAACTGGAAATGCAATAGGCCCAGGACTCGACTTTTTTGTTTGGTTGTTTATTGGTTGGGATGGTGGGGTTTTTTAAGTTACTGTTTATATGATGGATTTATTTATGAATGCTAATAGGTCTCTACCAAAAATCCAAAAGCACACAGAACTGGGTCCATGCCTGGTAAATCTTAAAATTCTTTATCAAAGGACTGCTATTCATTCTTTTACTCTAAAACCTGAAAACCTTCTCTGACCTGATGCTGCTGGTTTGCATCATTCTGACAGCTTGAAACAGGCTTAACTGGCCAATTGAGGATTCCATTTTTAAAGCTATAATGACTCCTATGATAACCTTCTCTCGCTGTTGCCTCAGGGTCAGAGTATGACATGTTGACTTTCCACTAATTCCCTGCCTGCTAGAACAGCCTTGTGGGGTCAAATGCATGGCAAAATGAGAGGAATTCAGGCTGCTGTAATACACACCAACTATCACTAATGTAGGGAGAGAGGGTTTTTTAATCAGCTCCTTTGGTTCCTTCCTATGGCTACGGAAATTCCCAAGTTTTGCTCTTTTATTCCTCCATTCTTAAGAACAAATAGATACAAGATATGTAATTGTGAGAGAAAAAGACTTCAGGGTCTGATATTTTATGATAAAGCACTATCAGGCCACTGTTTGGTCATACACCTGTGCAAATGCCTGAAGTTCTGTATGCAATTATGAAAAGAAAATTCTGATGAGGAAGATAATTTTATAGGCGCTTACAATTAAGGCTATAAATGATTCCACAATGTGCAAAGCTATGCAGACTAAGGCCTGATATCTCTTTCAAATGAATAAGTGATTCTTGCTTTTTATTCTGCTCAGTATACACATTTGAGATATTTTCAGTAAGGAGCAAACACATTCTGCTGAAGAAAACCATCTATTTGCATCCTTGTGATCTTTGCACAGCTGTATATCATGATTTCTGTTCTACAGAGTTCTTCTGAAATGGATGAACTTGGGACACCTGAAAGTCAGCTGACAGTGTGCAGGCAGTGGCTCTGCTAAAGATGCTTCAGTTCATTTCCTGTAATACAGGACTCTGATATGGTTTGTTGATTTGTCATTGTCAAAAAGCGTGCAAGAAGGCTAGTAAATACAGCCAGGCTGCTTCTCTAATCTCTAATCGCCAGTGTCACTGATACTGCCCCTTCCCTCCATCTTATGTTATTAATCAGTTTGCAGGTATGTTTTAATGAAAACAGGTTATTCCATGGCTTGGAGTGTAAGTAGTTCTTCAGCTGTCTGACTTTATGTAAGTACGCATATTCCACAAAGCAGAAGTATCTCCTTAGGTAGTGAACTGCTTAAAGTGTTGCATGCGAGGGTATGCAGACAATTTCCTTAGCTCCTCTCCATTTTTATTTATTTTTTTTTTATCTACACAAGAAACCAGAATCAACAAGAATTCAGGGGGTTTTTTGGGTGTATTTTTGCCTTTGGAATTGGTCACCATTGAGCTGAGATCATATTCATGAACTTGAAATATCTATCTGCTGACTGTTTGTGACAAGCAAGCTCAGTAAAAATAAAGGGAGTTGGCTTAAGGTGGAAAGCTGCATAGCTATATGAGAGTGTAGAATACAAATACAAAACTAAGCATTTCTTCAGGCAGGTAGTAAACAAGACATCTCATAAGACCATGTCTTAGAAATTCTTAATAGACACAGATTTATAGAAATAAAGACAAAATGGTATGCAAATAGCCTTTTGAGTGATTTTTTTTGTGTGAAATGTCAAATTTCAATGCATAGCGAACAGAAAGAAAATGTCATAGTACTATTAATACTCAAGAGAGGTTCAGTACCAATTAAGTACTGGACAAAATTTTGTGTCTATTTTATTCTTACGAGCTTGTCCATCTTCAGCAAGTACTCTTTTTAAAATCATGAGCAGAAAGAGGAATATTGGGAAGTACTTTGAATTGCCTCCTTTCCTATTACATGGTAAATTTATTTCTCTAAAGGGCATAGCCATTTAGACTGTTTCCCATTTATATTTTTAAAAGAATAATGAAAAAGGTCATTCTGAAAGTCTTTGTTTTCTGTATTTTGCTAACAATATGGTATCTTTTCGCCCTCCAGCCTGTTAATTCAGTGACAGATAGCAGTGTTATATTTAAAGGTAGCCCACCCAGCTCTGCCCCCTTGTGAGAACACCCCGTGTGTGGGTTGGTCAGATGATAACCATGTGGAGATCTGTGTGGGCCCTTACTCAAATGGGTGTGAGTACCATTACTCAAATGAGTATTCATAGCCACTACTTGCTTTATTTTTTTCTGGAGCAGCAACAAAATGGCAGAGACGACAGCTGCCACATCATATACATACACACACTCCTACACAAACTATGCTTTGTACATCAGAAGCAGCATAAATACCATGGCATGTGGCAGTTACCATGGTAACGTGTTTTTTTAATGAATAGCAGATGGAATAGGCATGTAAAACTTACATAAGTTGTTAGTAATTTGTAAGTTATTGCAGACCAGCTACTGCAGTAAACTTTTTGTTTTCAGTGTTTCTATTTTTTCCACATATAGTGTTCAGTCATTTCTTTTCTTACCACTGAGTTTACCCTGATCTAAAATACAGGCTATGGTGGTGCATAATAAGTAGCAATGGCTAATTTTTTTATGTGGGTGAGGTTCCATAATACAAGCAACATAGGAAATAATAACATTTTAAACATTTTTTTAAAATTTATTTTTACAGAATTATTTTGATGTAACCTGTAATGATAAAAATATAAGACATCACAAAAATGTAGAAGCTTTATTTTTTAGATGCAAATTCCTTCTGAGTGGATAGTGAATATTAAAAATGGTGGGGACACACTAAACAATCTCCATAAAAATTAATAGTTTGATTGATATTCTGACCACAGATCGTTAGGAGACAGAACTTAATAATTTACTGATCAACACGGAAACATAATAGAAAATGTCCTGCATTGTAAAATTTCAACCTGTAGGATGCTGAAAACAAGATTCTTCCTCAAAATTTGAGGTGTGAGCTCCTTGGAAGATGTGAATAGCTGACCTGATCTTTATAGGCAAGATCAGACAACACTAAATAAGGAACTGGAGTTAAAATGAAGATGCCTTGGCTGCATGAATAGCTCACTCACCTTCAGCATACCCCAGTCACACCATATAGGACCAAATCAATTACGACTTAGGTTTCTAAATTCTTTTTAAGAACATGACATAAGTTAGATGCTTCCATGTTCCTAAATGTTTTTCTGACCTGGACTGTGCACCTTGTAAAAGAGATATTATTTCAGGAGAGACTACTACTGGAAGAGAAATAAAGGAAGCAGGTTTTTTCCCAAAAAAGGGGAATGACTTCCCCTTTTTTATGGTTTTTTTTTGCATGTTGTTCAAAGGTAATAACAAATATTCGAATTACCAGTTTCTAAGCAGCCACCATGAAGGGAGGTAACAGATACATATGGCTAAGATTTTTAGACAGCTGCTAAAAAGTTTGTACGCTTGAATTCATCCAGCTACCCTTGGCATTGGGTGGGTTTGAGATGTGAAAGTCCCTTAGGCTCCTCTAATTCTGGGTTACAAGGGTGATCTTGTTTCCCTGAGGCTTAATTCTTCAAATTCCTGTTTCTGTTCTTTCTCCTTTTGTCTGGAAATTTGATGCCAGTCTCCCTGCTTAGGAACGTTCCCTATTATCAGTGTGGTGGTTAGGAGTGGTAAAAGCTACCTCTTTTTTTCGTATTGTTCACTGGTTACTAACTACTACTCCTAGCAGTACTGGCCCTTCATTTTCTGGTTGATGTCACCTATCTTCCTTGGGTTGTAAACCTAGTCTTGCCTTCTGCAACCCTTTCTCTGACTGTTCCAGCACCAGAAGACCTTCCTTGTGTCAACTGCTGGCTGGCATTGCTGCTTCTCCAGGACCAGCTCATTTATTCCTCCTGTTCGTTACAGTGACGGTCTCAGGAAAGCTTATGGTAAAATATAGTCATCAAAGAATAGCTTTGTCAGAAGAAACCCGGTGTCTCTACTGTCTTCTGGCTGAGACACACTGGACCAGTATTTCTACTGAGTTCCAGAATATTCAGAAATCCTCTTTATCGTGTTTTTGTTGTTTATTTGTTTGTTTGGTTTTTTTTTTTTTTTTTAACACTTACCTATTGCTGAGAATTTGTGCCAAAAAGAGCAAGTCTATCACAAAAGAGAAAGTAAATAAATCAAGTTCTTCATGTTTTACTGTTATTGAGAACTCCAAAGTCTTTCTTTTATTCTCCAGGGGATATATTTTCAAAGCAGTAAAATTAAGCATACCATTCCCATGCATTAACCATAACTTAAGATACACAGGTAGATATATGCTAATTGTTCCTTCTAATGTTCCAAGGAAGTTATAGCTAGATAAAATGAACACTTGATTTAGGCCTCAGAATTTAAAGTCTTAGAAGTTATTTTCACCCACGAAACAGCAGATAAGAGCAATTACTGCCGTCTTCTTATCTCTTTTACCAAAGTAACCCTTCATTCTGTGGGAAGATAAGTGAGAATTAAATGTTCCATCTTCATGATGGTTGCATGTATTTTTAAATTTACATTTTATTAACAGAGTAATTGTGGACTTAAATTTTGTTTAAATGGTGTGCTTCATATAACTGCTAAGTAGCTGTTATACAATTGTAGAGAAAGCTTTGCAAGACATTGAGACACTAATGGCTTTTCAACCTCAACAAGACACCGAATATAAAAAGACGTGAGAGCCTTGTAATTAAAACAATCTTCTCAGTGAACTGTTGATATAGAAAACCATCTGCTCTCCTTTACATTTTCCATATTAATTTACTGAAAAATTATGACTATTATGTTTTGTGAAGGTGCACTTTGGAAATTTTTATGTTATTGAGAGCACTTTAACTCACAGTTGTGCTAGGAAATTGTATTGAATATTTCAATTTATCAGTATTAGTGTGAACTAGAAGTATATTGTTAGACTTCTCTATCACTGTTCCAAGCGTCCTTCCAAAACTCCTTCAATAACCCAAAAGCTCTCATCAGAAAAGCTCCCATCATCATCTCCTTGGTGTCCAAATGTCTTAAAGGCAGCAACTGAATGCAGCATGAGCACTTCTGGGAGCCTATATGGCCTGGTTTCCTGTCGATTTCTGTCTAACAGATAGCTATCCCATTGTCTTATGTGATGCAAGCATTCAGGGCATGTGTGCACTCATTTTCCAGCACCTCTGAAGGAGTGAGATTGAACTGCATCCTCTGAAACGACAGCTGTGAGAATGGAGAAGGGAGTCCTCAGCCCCAGTCCTCTACTCCCATGCAATTTGTTTAGGTGGGTACTGAATATATAATCTAGAGTTTACTGTCTTATTTCCTCAACAGACCACATCAGCCATGAAGTCTTTCCTTTGTATAACAGTACCAGGAATCAGTGTGTCCTGTTAGACTACAGCTGTGGCTTCTAGAAGAGGTGGATGTGGGAGTAGACTATGAGATTGTTCTCAAAAAATTTAACATAGGTGAGATAAGACAACACAAAAACACAAAACAGCAATAAGAACAGATACCACTGGCAAGTCGTCTCTTAATAATACAATACCAATACTGAAAGAATAATACAGAAGGAAGGTAGAGCTGGATAAAGTATCGGACCAGAATAAACGGAAGTCACCTTGGTTGCAATAGTTGAGTTCAGATGGCACAGGTTGCCCACATAAACTTCTGCTGGTATTAAAACAAAAGATTTCCATATCAATTAATTACAGCACACACAAACAAACCTTTACACATTTCCATATATGAGAACATTTACATGCTGTCTTCCCATCAACAGTGCAAGCCCCAATCTAAAATTAACTAAAGGCTAAAAAGAACTGCCTTAAAATATTAAATTTGGTCATTCATATTAGGGTCTTTGGGCCTTTGCTGAATGTGAGTCATATTCCAATTGTCCTCATTAAAAATGTCCAGCAATGATTTTGTATCACTAGCCTCAAAAAACCTCATCTGAGACTACCAAGGTCAGCAGGGTAGTGTCTCTAAGTTTACTGCACCATGTTGCTTCTGTCTTCCTCAAAAACTGTGGAAAACATCTATGTATAATTTTGTGTTAAAACGGTTTCCTGTCATTGTCATCTTCCATGCACTTGGCAACAAGACACTAACCAGCACAATATTTACCCTCCTATTGCAGCAGTTACAAGCTGGGTACACTTCATATGTTGTGCAGTGTGGTGTATCAGTGGTACTCACTGAGTAGGAATTGATAGTGACACCAAAATGATAGTGGTTTATCTTCATGTGCATACTTATCAAAGATTCTTTGTATCCACAGATGAATAGTCTCCTAGAAATGAAATAAAACCTGCCTGCTGCATTACTTATGAGGCATTCTGCCATCTCAGTAGGATCTCTGACTCTCAAAATGCTTGCAGTGTCTAATAATTAGATTTGGATAATTCTTTCTCTTCCAGGCATCACGTTTTATTTTAGTGAGTATTTCCCTCCACAGTAGTGCTGTTGAAATTTTGAATTAGGAGAGATACAAAAAGAGCATGGAGAGGGGGGCAACCCTTAGAAATGCTCCTTGGGATGTGGAGTCTGCCTGGGAAGAAAAAAGTGTTACAAACTTCACTGTTCTTGATGTGGAGTTGCAAAAGGAAATTAGCTCATTTGTAATTTCAGTCAATCCCCCCTATCCCAACACACAGACGCCATTAATAATGAGTTGAGAGAAAAGAGATCCAGCATGCATGCCTGCTCAAATAGAGCGTGTACTTAATAGTCCTGCTCATACAAGGCTCCCCAAACCTGCATGCCATTCCTCCAGGGACTCTGCACTGGAGCTCTGTGGTGTAAGGATGCCATCACCCCCATGAATTCCACAGAAACCTTCCTGAAAAGAATACTTTAGGCTAGAAAGCCCCTACATAATTAGACAATGTGATCTTGCACAAAAAGAGGCAAAATACTTTTCAAGTTTGCAAAAAGCTCCTCTCCTGCACAGATTCTGGTGAAACCATCCATATTTTTGCATGTTACAGCTGTGGGTGCAAAGTTTCCATCTTCAAAGGTGCTCAGGTCTAACACCCATCAGCATTTGATTCTGTGAGTGTAATGAGAAAAAAAATGGGCAAGAAAATGCTGCCTTCATGTGGGGGGGCCTTGGGTTTTGAGGGTTTGTTTTGAGGTAGTGAGATTTTGAGGTAGTCTCTGTGTGGCTCATTGGGAATGACAAACTGGTATTTTAGTGCCTTTATTAAGTTGTGTGTGTGTTTTATTATTTTTTAATGATTTTTTAAAATTAGAGGATACCAAACACTTTGGACCCTGTAATGCAAACAGCACTTCAAAATCCTTAAATTCTGCCAAGTGTGGTATACTTAAGGAATGGTTTTATAGATTAACGCTTTTTTTCATGCTGTATAAACCAAATACACTGTAAGCTAAAACTAGTTTACAGACAGTGGCAGGCAAATATTCACTGACAGTCCAGATAAACAGATCTAAAACGAAAAGGACAAAATTGCAGATGCTGTCAATCTTTTGGTCACCCATAGGGGCCAGAAAGTAATTCATAACTGTTACTATCAGGTCTTAACATTATGTTACTTGATAAACTCTGGGTGCTTTATTTATGCTGCTCCTCAGAAGACAGAATAGTTTTACTATATGGATTCATGTTACAACATTTCAACTTCTCTTTATATTTAGAAAGAACCAGGGAAAAGATGTGGAAGACCTCTTACAGGAGGAGAAAGAAAGCAGCAATTATTGTTTGGACCAAATATACTAAATCTGATCTCTCCAGCTTTTCTCATTCTATTCCATTTAATGCAGACAACTTTTGTCTCACCATTTAGTTGTGTCTGTGGGTGCTCCTAATAGACTCAGATACATGAAAACTAGCTTAATCAAGTTTACTGGTATATCTACATATAACAACCATCCAGAAAAGCCTGTATAAATAGGCACATTAACCAAAACTCTGGACAAATCACAAATGTGTTGAAATAAATAAGAAATATAATTAAACTAAAAATACAACTGCTTTAGAAAGGAATTATATTCTTATGATCTTAAAATATCCCTCTAATTTGAACCATGATTCCCCTAGTACACAAAGAAATCTAACTGCAGCAGATGTGTTAAATTCATGTAATGAAAAGAAGCCTCTTTGTGGATCTTCCTGTCACTGAGACCCATTTTCTCCACCCAGACCAGCAGCTGATGCAAGTTTCAGCCATAACCAGCTCAAAGCAAAAAGTGAAAGCCAACCAGTACTTGAAGCCAATTGTCTGAACAATAGACAGCATGTCACCGTATGGGACAGCTCTTGAACATCGTGTTCTTACAGGCTCAGCATGAAAGCCACAAGAAAACCAATGACAGGAGACTGTGACTATTCCTGCAAAGAAAAACTAAATGTCAATAAACAAGGGTGTCTTCTGTGGCATGTCAAATAGTGATCCACCTGGAAGCATTAGAAAGGTTGACAAGTTTCTTTCCTCATGACATACTAACCCTTGCTGTGCCAAATTCTTTCTTTCCCTCCTGATTTCAAGAGGAAAGGGTCTGATGTTTATTCTTTCACCGAGGCCAATCCTTAGAACAGTCAATAGACAGTAACATTTTTAAGAACTGAAATTCTTCTATTTTGCAAATAGGTTTGGCCAGAGGTGTGAAGGGAGGGAGGAGAAGAGCTGGCAAGAGGTAATATTTTGTCTGGTGTGTTTTGCTCCTGTGCAAAGCTCCCATGGTATCAAAGGCCAATAAAAGGGCATTGCCACATGCATGGTACCACAAAAACATACCTTTGCAAAGGTCTGCTGTACCTAGCTTTGAAGATGGCTGTTCACATGGCTCGGTTTTCAGAAGGATCAAATGTACCTTTTAAAGAAAAACCTGCACTTGCAACGCTGACAAATTTGTGCTCACTGTGACACTGGGAAGCTGTGCAGGACTTTCCTCCAAAAAAAGCAGCTACATTCAGATAACAGAAAGTAAAGATTAAATTAACAAAGCAACTTTCAGAAAATCAATAAATTTACTTCAGGCATTTGAAAGTGCACAAAAGAAAAAATACACAGTGCTCTACGGCAATTGCTGGTGCAAAGTGTATTGTATGCTCTCAGTAATGTTTTCAAGTGACATGGCATGTCTCATGAGAGTGAAATGCTTGCGTTTGGAATGGTTCTGGCTTCATGTAAATCAAGGTAACACCATCCAAGCTGCTGAAGTGACACCTATTTTCCTTAACCAGTCCCAGGGTCCAGCCCTTCTCACTGCAGAAGGGGGGGGCCGTCTGTGGGATGGGTCCTCAGTGCGACTGATGTCCTTAGGATTTATATCCTGCTCCTGGAGGGTAAGAAGGGAGACAAAGGCAACTCAGTGTAAAGAGTAACCCAGCTCCAATTTTTTTCATTAAGCATCAGGCATCTCTGCACTCATACAGTCATGTCACTCCTGGACCTTATAGCTATGTTTTCCTGTTCTACCATCTGAGCCAACAGCAGGACTAGTGCTCTTATAAGAGAAGTGGACTGTGTTTGGGTGGGAGAGGGGTTGTGGTAAATAGTTTACATTACATTACATTACATTTTAGTAATGTTAATGTGTGTTTGAACTTTCAGACATTTCACACAACCACCACTCTGTGTGAAGGCTGTAGTGTTACTGTCCCACTCTGTTCTATGCTTCTGTGCTTCTATGATTCTATGCACTATATACCCATTATTCAGTTAAGTGAGGTACTTCTATGCATTGATAATACTTTGGGAACGAGGGGGAAGAATGTAAAGTAACGAATCCTAGTGTGCATGTGATTACTCTGGATTTGAAGTTAGTTCTTTTCCTTCTTGTATTTTTCAGGTTGCAAACCTTCCTTTCTGGTTCCGAAACCATATTTATCTTATGCTTTTAAAAGTATGCCATATCTTTTGCTAAATGTGTTATCTTACCTCGTTCTTAAGCAAATAAAATCCTTAGGGAGGTTAACAAAATTCTCTGCCACTGGCCAGTAAAATTACTGTGCATATACGAAAAAATACAAACACACATATATATGTAGATACATTGTATATATATGTATTATAGATGTCTACAAAACATGTATGTATCATAGAATCATAAAATCACAGTATGTTTTGGGTTGGGAAGGACCTTAAAGATCATCTTGTTCCAACCCCCTGCCATGGTCAGGGACTCCTTCCACTAGACTAAGTTACTCCAAGCCCTGGTCAACCTGTCCTTAATTCCAGGGATGGTGCAGCCACAGCCTCTCTGGGCAACATGTGCCAGGGGCTCTTCACCCTCAAAGGGAATAATTTCTTTGGATTGCTTTTGTAGCGAGTTGTATATCAGACATGAGCAGTTAGCTCTGAAGAAAAAATGCCATGTACATGAGGTCACTTACTGAAAGGGAGTGTTGCAATAACTGTCTGCAATTCTCTATAGAAAGATGTCTTTGAAGGGAATCATCCGTTCATGGGCAGTGGGGGATCAAATCTCTGCCTTCTCTGTAAAAGAGAACACATAAGGTCAGAAACTTCAGAAATGTGTAGAGGCATTTACACTACATTAAATTTCTCCGGGCTCTGTTGTGAGATAGAAATTGTTAGAAACTGAGCTATTTCATCATGTAGCCAATGCTTTTGGCTTGAAGAAGGTTGATTATTCTGTATGTAACATGGACACATTTTTCACACGCCAAAAAATATTCTCCTTATGCAAGCTGCTTACACCTTTCTTAAGACTGAAGTATAAGAATTAGCTTGGGAATTGGCTTTGATCTGGTCTGTTTTAGGGTCACATAAATGCAGCAGTGGTGGCTGCTTCTTCTAATCCCATTCCAGCTGCCTGAGGCCATGGGGAACCCATATAGTTGTTTGATCCCCAGCTTAGACACAACTCTGATCCTACAAAAGCGTGGAAACCTGCCTCAGCCAGAGGGCCAGGTAAGTCATGACCCACTTTATCTTCTGGAATATGTGAGGTAGCTTAAGGTCCCCTAAATAGTCCTTAGCACTTTGCAACACCAATAGATCTGCATTGTGGGGAGAGTTAGCAGAGGCTGGACAGTAGATTGGTGCCTCCTTCCAAGTCATGTTCACAAGCAGTTCTACTGGAAGACTAAAGTCTAGGTTCTTGTTTCCCTTTTTTCAAATATCAGACCAGTTAGCTTGAAAGACCCACAGGCACTGGTCAGCTAACTGATTTCCTCTAAAGACGGAGATGCTATGTTCTCTTATAAGAGCTGCATTATAGGCAGAACTCTGTTCATACCAACATCTCACAGAGATATAGGCATCCTTTTAGCTACTACAAACCCCTGTAGATCTTGTCGGTCTCATCTCTCATCCCTGTTTTCTTTGTATTTTTTTTTTCCCATCTGATCCTGTTGCCTGTAGTTTGTGCTTGGTAAACTGTGCCTCTGTCTTTAGCCTATTTCGTTCCTGAAGCAAATTATGATGCTTTAATTATTCGGAAGAGAAGAAGGTTTTCCACACATCTGTTTAAAATATCAGCCACATAAATGCCTCTGATATTACAGAAATTGAACATTTTTGTATAAGACTAAGTAAAAAAATTTGGATTAATTTCTCACCCAGCCAGAGAAGAATGTCATTTAGCTAGCTGAGTAAAGACACCAGAGGGATGCTTGAAATAGAGAGGACAAATTCTCCAGTGCCTGAAATACTACATATTTTTCTTATTTGAAGCTGTAATTCCCAGCAGGATACTGGGACATCCCATTAGCCATGCTGTTCTCGGATGCATATCCTAGGATTTCTACAGCAATTTCCAGGCTTGAGTTCTCATGCCTACAACAAACTCTTGATATTGATAAACCAAACAAAACAAGGGCTGAAAGGTTTCCAAACCCTGAGCCCAAACAAGCAAGTCAGGGGAAAGCCAAGCTGTGATTTCAAAATGAAAGCCTTTTGTTGATTATCTTTCCAGCAAGCAACTCTCTCTTGAAATAATTTTGTCAGAGTACAAGCATCTAATTTTTTTTCCTCCTTGGTTTAATTAGTGTTAGTGGAGAGAAGTGCACATGGTTGAGGATACAGAGTGGAAAGAATGCAGATGAGTGTCTTTGATCCCTCTCCACAGTGCTGCTTTAAACCAAAGGAAAGTTGGTACTTTCTCCTATGCTGTCAGCAGAAAGTTGTATAAAGCAAGACAGAGCCAACTTTCCCCAACAAGGAGTGGAACTGCACCGATTCATCCCACAAAGCTACATGGCAATCAACAAAATAATGTTTTTGCACTTGAGAATGTGTGACTTGATTGATAATATCTGATTTTACATGACTTTTAAGCAAAACTGACAGAAAGATAGGGAGACTTTTAAGGAGCAGTGGAAAAATGAAAAGCTGAATGAAGAAAATTGTGCTGCACATCATCTTGTCTTATTACTGTTAACGCCAGCAGTCATAATCAAGAGTTTATTGTACAGGGCAATCTGGATGATTAGAAACTGGATTCAAGTTCATAAAAAACATCTTGACATAAAACTCTTTTATTTTTCACCAATAATACCAGGAGGCAAATTCATCCCTTCCCTCTGCAGCCTCTTTTAATTCAGTGGAGTTATACCAGAGATAATTTTAGCCAAGTATTATCAGGATTCTTCAAAAATTGTATTTCAAATAAATGTACATTTGCAGAAATGTATTTTGTCACAATGAAAGGTATTGATACTGTGAATTTAGGTTATCCCTTCCTCTACCACTTGTATATTTTANAAAACCTCAAAACTCCAAAAAACATAACTATAGTGTCCAGTCAGGTTATTGTCTTTCAACCTCTTCTGCAATTATAGAAAAGACTCACTTTCCAGTTGTTACCTCTCTGAGATTTTTCAGGAGGGCCATATCAGATCAAAATGAATAAATAGAAAGATATTGCTGGAAATGTGGTCATGAAATGAACTATCTGTATTTTTAGAGACAGCATCAAGACGCTTGAAGGGGATCACCCTGGAATTTTTTTGTTATTGTTCCATTCAAGAAGATTCCCACATTGTCCTTCTTCCTACAGATTCTTTTTCTCCTCCCCCTGAGCTTTTTCCCTGCTTTGTCACATGAAACCCCTTCTGTCCCTTTGCTCTGTTTTACTCTTTTTCTATCAGGATAATGTTCCCCGCTCAGTTGAAACCCTCACTTCTGGGCTCTGCTTTTTCCCACCTTTAAAGTAAAATCATTCTTCACTACTTCTTAAACTGTTTCCTGCTTTGGGCAAGATGGCGGTGGGTTTATCAGGCTGTCTAGTTCTATAATCTCTTTGTGGCTGCTACCAGTCAACTTGATTTTTCACCCTCTAGTGACTCTGGCAGATTATTAGTAGTTACTATTAGCTCATGATGAATTTGCTACTAGATAGCTTTTTGGGAACATTGCTGCTGCTCTTCCCCAGTCTAGTCAAATATTCAAGAATGAGGGGAAGGACTTGGGACGCTATGACCCCACCAAAAAAAGAAGCACTGAGGAAAGAGATTTGCACACAAACTTGTGCTTCTGCTTCATGGGTCAATAATGTTTTGTGGTATGATATAGACAGACCATGTGGTTATCCAAGCCTTTGTACTATAAATACTGCTGTATTAAAAGTATTTCATTCTTTGAAAATGCAGTCATGTCTGGAGTGGTATACGGGTGCTCTGTAACAATGAATAGCAACCCGGTGTGACAAGACAGGAAAAGAGCAATACTTTGAGAAATATATTTAGAGTTCAACTTGATAATATTGAAAATTATGTCTGTGGACTCTCCTAGACCTGCAAATTAGGCGTTATGTGGGATTTACACAAGCTTGAAGTATCTTTCAGATTAAATGCCTGGGCCTATAATATGATGAAAAACACTCTGTGTCACTGTCACAGAGCTACATCATATTTATTTTTGCTTTGAAACCTCCATTTTGTGAACAGTACTTGAAGACACCACAGATGGAGCTTTGAATGTGGTGTGATACAACACATCAGGAACTAGTTAAGGTAACTGTTTTGCAATCTGTAGTTTACTCCTGTGAAAACATCCCTGACACTGGGTAGGAGATTATCCCCTGTGTGCCGGATTCATTCCAAGTTCAGCTATGTGTATGTGGATTATCTCTGTAGATTTAAGTGGATATACTACTTTTCACTTCACATCCTCAAAACTTTTTGTATTGCTTCTGACTCTAAGAAGCTGGTATGAACATCCCAACCAGAGATTTTATTAATTTAAGAAATAACTGTATTTCTACCAGTAAGCTTCAGAGATTGTATTTCCCAGTGCATATTTTGCACAATGCAAAATTGTGTCTCATGTTGCACTTTTTATGTATCCATTTATTAGCAAAATAAATCCATGATACTAAATCTCCAAGCAGTTTGCAAATAATTTCATTTAGAAAAGTATTCCTTTTTTTCTGTTTTAAGATTCAATGCCACCTTTCTTTATCTAGCAGATAAACTCTCTAAGCAGTGGAATAGAGAGGTGTGCTAGAACATATTCAAATCAGTGATTTTTTCACAGAAGGGTTCATCTGGCCCACAAAACTATCTTAAGGCAGGAAGTGAAGTTATATGAAGATCAGCCCTCAGGCTGCTGCTCTCATTCAGAGATAAAGCTCACCATGGACTAGGAACATTTCTTATAATATATAACATGTATAGCACAATGGAATCATAAATGTCCTTGCTGAGAAACTATGCCACAGTACATCAGAGACAGTAAATGTAACCTGTATATGCCCGAACTATTAAAATTCTTAATCTACCATCCCATTTACTGTGCAGACCCTCTATGCAGCTAATTAAACCAGAATCAGAGATAGAATAGCCACTGAAAAGTCTCAATGATTGTGTCCAGGGTTTTTCTGAGTACCACTGTGTTTCTGTAACATTAGAAATATTAAGAAATTCTAAAAAATATCAAAGGCTTCACTTAGGCTCATTCTTTTTTTTAAGAGTTACAGTGACTGTAAGATGGTCAAGGAAGAAATTTAGAGTCAGAAACAAGTCTATGAAGCCTAATGAGCAAACAAGATTTCCCTTCAGTTTATTTCTTCTTTTCTGTCTTAAACTTGTTGTTTAATACTAGAGAGAATGCAGCAAGGGGAAGATGGAAGAAGAGGGGGAAAAACAGGAGAAGTGTTAAAACGAGTTTTAATCACCTCCAGCAACCTAGCCAGGAAAAGAGCAGCATATGCTGGTGCAGACACTGCTGCTGAGAAGTGCCCTGGCACAGCTGCACACACCAGGAGCCTGTGATTCACAGCTTTATGGCAAAGATGACAAAACTCCAATCCTCACTCCCATTTACAAGACAAAAAACACTTCCATACATCACTCTTTAATGACTCTTTAGGTCTTCTGCCTCTGCCAGGTGCAAATGACTTCTCATATAGGCCAGCAGTACAGTTTCCCTCTCTGACTTGTGGTTTTCTAAGAAGTTTGAAGTGTGTTTTCCGACTATGGAGGGTCCCGTGACTTATTTCTTTTTTTGGCAGTGCCATGCTGGTTTAGAGATGTGTCTGGGGGCTTTTGCTGGAGCGCGGTCTGTTTCTAAGGCTGCTGCTTCAGCAGCATGTCAGAAACTGCTGCGACTTTTCTGGTTTTGGATACAAAGCCTGAAGACGAATGAAGCTATGAGCAAGCCTTGCTAACCGCTTTACCACCCTTGAGTTTAGCAGGGTAACATATTCTTCCTTTCAGCCATCACATTTCAGCCTAACTCTGCAGAAGCCAGTGGAGAGACACAACTGGCTGAACCAGTTGAAGCTGTTGAGTGAGTGTATTAGGTGGACATGTATTTGATAAAAAATTGTGAAAGCAGTTGCCCATTTAATAACTATACTTTTTTTTTGAGAACATGAAGTGCTCTATTGTCATGTTGGTTTGACCCAATTGAGCGATAATAGTCTTAACACCAGAGGGTATCTCTTACTTCTGTTTAGGTTTACCACTCTGGAGTCAGATGTGAATTGCTCCCAGAAAATGAGCAGGAGTTAGTCTTTTCAAAACACTGTTGTGGCAGCTCAGTGTGTAGTGTTTATCTAGGCTACAAGAAGAGGATATCAGGTTTCCACATGCCTTGCAGGGATTTGAGGTCCTACGGATGTATATTTTCTGTTGGCAATGGAGTGTTTGGTGGTGGTATTAAAAAATTTTTAGGTCTGGGAACTGGATGAACAAATGAATATCTCAGTGTAAGTAAATGTAAAATGTCTGGCAGAGCTGCTGGTGCAGTTACATGGCATCCCAGCCTGGAACTGGCTTGTACTTGAGGCAGGTGGAATTCATCTCAACCCATTCAGAAAGACGTGTGCAAAATTCCCGTAAAATCCCAAGGCCATGTGCCTAACTGCAGCAGTCGGTCTCATAATGCTTTTAAAATTTAGTGTTTTATGATCTTCACTTTACTTATTTCAGTGCTTATCTTGAGAGGTCAGGTGTTAGACACCTTAGCACCTGGCATCTGCATGTAGCTTTCTGGATTTGGTTTGGATGCTCCAACAGCCATTGCCAGGCAAGACTTGTACAAAATTGCTGTGCATTTCTTTTAATTATTAAATTCTAAGCTAATTCACATTTAATGTGTTTGCACTCACTTTTTTGTCTACTTTTCACATATATCCTAGCAAACAAGCCCGGCTGCAGAATATTTGTAGAAGCAGGAAAATTCTAAGTGAGAACTAAAAATATTTGTGAAAACAGGTTTTGTATTTATCAAGAACCTTGCTGTAAGAAAGATTCTATCTGTTCAGGGCTCTGAAATCTGCTAGGTAGCCTTTATTTAAACTTGATCTATTTTGAAGGTTTGACCACTTATAAAAAATCTAACAAGCAGGATAGCAGAGACTTTAGGAATCACTGGTATATCACCTTGCTGCATCCACATCATATTACAGATCACTGAGCCTCTCATCTGTCCCTGGGAAGATCATGGAGGAGATCTTTATGGTAGCAACTTGATCTAGTGGGTAGAATCCCTGTCCATGGCAAGAAGGTTGGAACGAGATAATTTTCAAGGTCCCTTCCAACGCAAACCTGTCTATGTTCTATGATTTTCTAAGATGGATTAGTTCCATTTAAGAATGTAAAGGGTTTGGATTCCCCATATTCTTGCTGGGAGGCTGAAGCAGCAATTGACAAGACCTAATGGTCACTCTGGGTAGAGACAGGCAGAAAACATGGGGAGGAGGGAGAAGTATTCAAAAGACAAATTCCTCCTGTCAGCTTTGTTGGAACTCTTTATGTATGGCATTATTAGTGCATAGCATTTATATTCAGGACCTTTGTTTTGAGATCTCTTTCACTATGCCCTTGTTGACCAGGCCTAGATGTAAAGAGACAAAAATTTGTTTGTTTCCAGTGAATTTTCCTTCAGGGTCTGTTTCTGCAGTTTAAGCCATTGGGCCAGATTCTTGGCCCCACGTGTTGCCACTCCGTCCTGAGCTGCCACTGAGAACATTGTAGCAACTAATAGCAAACTCTACAGTATAATAAAGTACAGAGTTTGCAAAAGATCAAAGGGTTCCGAGTTATGACCAAATGCTACTTCTACCTTCACCCAAGAGGTGATGTTTGTCAGAGTGCAGCTGGATGAATTTACATTGGATTATCCAAAAGAAAAAGCTCTACTTAATAACAGTCAGAAATAAATTCCTATTCTTCAAACATAGTGTATTTGTATGGTAAGACAGTCATCTGGATCTGAATTTAGTCTGAAGCATGTGTATTTTTCATTTTGTTCAATTTCAGATTGTATTTCCACTAGACTCTCAAGCTTGATATGCCTTCAAATATTTAATGTGCAATGATATAGTACACAATAGCACTTCTCTAATTTCCTGTATTGATCATTCAGATATCATTTTCATTGAATTCAAAAAATGAGACAGAATATTTTACTCATTCGTGAGCAAAATTCTGCCTCTCTTAGTCTTCTTTTTCTTCTTTCTCTACTTACAAGGCTTTGCTTTATCATTGACACAAATAAATTTGTTGTGGAGTTCTGCACATTTTACAAAAGTGACAAGTTCACTGTGTGGAAAAAAATGCAGAACCTTCAGAAGGCTGCAGACCTGAGACCATCTCCTTTCCAAGGCTGTCAAACCATCCAAAGGTACTGCAGTTTATCAAACAATTTCCTTGTTATTCCCCATTATTATCAGATGCAGAAAACCTGCCAGTGCTTTTTGTCTTATTGGTTTAAATTAAAATGTAGAGTTTCTCATGAGTGAGCGAAAAAAACATTGAATGTTTCATATTAAAATGATGTTTTGGCAAAGAACCCAAATGTACCTATGGATACTTGGTGTGTTCTTTCAGTCAAACATTAAGCTTTTGGCACAAATGCTTCCATGTCATTTTGATATGCCATGATATGATAACACTACAATAATACTTAAATGCTGACACAACTTAAAATATTGTCAGTTAGGACTCCCAGGCATTGGCAAGCTCTTTGTTATATTTGCAACCTAGCACTCTCTGTGAGCTTCACAAAAATGTTCATCACTTTCCATGGAGGTGGAGGGAAATTAAAAAAGAAACAAATTGCTTTACAAAGTGTTGAGTTGGAGAGAATATCACAACAAACGGAAGATCTGTGGCATGTCAGAAACTTTTCGTTTCTTCCTTCCAGGGTTTTTTTCTGGGTTTATCTCTTTAGGTGCAATCCATTTCCATCCCACCATTATGTCATCTATAATTTAAATTTATGAGACAAAACTTTAGTCTTGCCAGGGGAGCAGCTGGAGAGCTCTATTCCCTTTGCCATAGAAAATGTAGATGTGCTGAACGTCTTGTGTCTGACAAGGTCTGTTGAAAGTACTCCTATCTTTTCTGACAAATATCCATCAGCATGTAATATTTATTCCTCTGGTTTAGTTTCCCTGCAAATAATTGACAGTCCCTCAGCAAGGAGTGAGTTTCCTGCTGAGGCAGCACCACCTGCATGGTTTTCCCAATCTCACATCAACTGCTCCAAAATGGAGGATTTCACAGGGCTAATGGATAAAATGACAGAAGCAGATGCAGTCAAATGTAGGGAAAAAATTTTTCTCCTTGAAACTGAGTTGTTATAGTTAAAATTGCTCCACAATGACAGATCTATATGACCTTTATTGCAGGTACGAAAAGACTTTTCAGACATTTTCACTTGTATTTTATTGACCAAGCAGCCCCCATTTTTTCCAGTATAGTTGTGCACTTTAGTAGGTTTAGATCAGATATTAGGAAAAAAGGTTTTACTGTGACGGTGGAGAGGCACTGGCACAGGTTGCCTGGGGAAGTTATGGATGCCCATCCCTGGAGGTGTGCTGGACAGGTGTTTGGGTTTTAGGAGTTATCCTTTTGTTTTCTTTCTCTCTTAAAGAATTTTTCCCATACATGTAGCTAGGAGACAAATTACCGAGCACTTAAGAGAGATAAAAGTACCTGGCCACAGGGAGAGAGGGTCAGTTAGCTGCCCTCTTTTTTACCTGCGGTTAGGTGCGGCCCCGGGCTCTCCTGTTTCCTCGGCGTTTGAGCGGGAGAGAGGCCCCGTTCTCTTCTG